>CM062817.1:1533919188-1534184188 GCA_031772625.1 Pinus tabuliformis | reverse complement strand
TAGGTAATTTTCGTACGGGGTTAAAACCTACATTTGGTATCAGAGCAGTTTTAGCTTCATGGGGATGCCTTTGTTGCTGAGGGGTTTCGCTCGAGCCTGTGGTTGACCTTGTTTAGTGGGAGATTTGCGAGATGGATTTTGGTGGTGAGAGAAGATTCCGAGTAGTGGAAATATAGAGATCAAGAAATTTAATGTTCAGAGTTTTGAGTTGTGGAAACACAAGATGGAGGATCTGTTGGTGGATAAAGATTAGTGGATTGCGGTAGATCCGGGTACTAAACTAACATGAGTGTTCGATAAAGAATGGAAGAAGTTGGATCGAAAGGCAAAGAGCACAATATGATTGTGTCTCTTAGATTCAGTATTATTGAATGTATCAGGGGAAGCTACAACGAAGGCTTTGTGGGACAAGTTAGGGATTTTGTACCAATCTAAGTCTCTGGTGAATAAACTGTTCCTGTGGAAAAAGCTATATAACTTGAGGATGAAAGATGGAGACTCAGTGACAGAGCATCTAAATGCATTTAATAATGTGGTAAGCCATTTAGCATCTGTTGATATTAAAATTTCAGATGAAGATAAGTGCATCAGTTTATTATGTTCACCACCAGATTCGTGGGATAGTCTGGTTATTGCAATAGGTAGCAATGCAACTGCCTTGCAGTTTGATGAAATAGTCTCATCCTTGTTGACGGAGGAGATGAGATGGAAAATAATGGAGAGCCAGAATGGTGATGCCTTGTCTATACGAGGATGGTCCCAGAACATAAACAAAAATAAGTCATCGAGTGGGAGATCTAAATCTCCAGGAATACCTATAAAGGTGGTGTGCTGGAAATTATGAGAGGAAGGGCACTAAAAAAGGGATTGTAAATCTAAAGCTCCTGATAAAGGAAAGGGATATGATGATGCTCCTTTTGCAGAAGCGAAAACCACCTCAGATGAAGGTGGGGATGTGTACTTGGCTTCTTCAAGTACACATGTAGATCATGAGGCATGGTTGATTGACTCAGGTGCATCCTTTCACTTCACTCCCCATAGAGAGTGGTTCTACGAGTATGAGAAATACGATGGTGGTGATGTCTTCATAGGGGATGATAATAAGGCTAGAATCATTGGTCGCGGGAAAGTAAAGTTGAAGTTGCAAGGTGGAAGGGTTAGAACACTTTTGGGTGTTCTGCATATTCCTGCATTGGCCAGAAATCTGATTTCTATAAGCAAGTTGGATGATGTAGGTGTAAAAATAGTGTTTGAGAAGGATACTTGCAAAATGGTTTGGGGAGCACTGGTATTGATGCAGGGAGTTCGAATTGGAACTCTGTACAAGCTGTAAGGTAGCACTATTATTGATGGGTGCAATGGTTCTGTGGTTCCTGAAAGTGGAGCAGAAAAAATAGTGGTCTCTGGAGAGAAGATTATGTTGTGGCATCAAAGGCTTGGACATATTGGAGAGAAGGGCCTTCAAATACTTCATGGTAAAGGTATGAGTAATAACTCTCTCGATTTTGGTTTCTGTGAAAGTTATGTATATGGGAAGAAGAATCGGGTGAGTTTTCCCTCTGGTAGTAAGAGGGAAAAGCAGATATTAGAACTTGTGCACAGTGATGTGTTTGGACTTGTGAAGGTTCCATCACTGGGTAAGTCTGTGTACTATGTATCATTTGTAGATGAATTCTCAAGGAATACATGGATATATTTCCTTAAGAAGAAATCTAAATCCTTTGACAGGTTTAAAGAATTTAAGGCTCTCGTGGAAAATCAGATAGAGAAGAAGATAAAGGTGTTGAGGACAGACAATGGTGGAGAGTTTTGCAGTAAGGAATTTGAAGAATTTTGTAAGAACTGTGGTATAGCACAACAAAAGACTACTCCATATACACCTCAGCAAAATGGAGTTGTAGAAAGAATGAATAAGACATTGATGGAAAGGGAAAGAAGCATGCTCAGTGGTGACGGGTTAGGACACGAATTCTAGGCAGAGCTGGTGGATACTACATGTTACCTGGTCAATAGGTCACCTTCATCAGCGTTGGAGGATAAGACTCCACATGAGGTATGGACTGGTAAGAAACCCTCTCTTTCACATCTGAGATTATTTGGATGTGATGCATATGTGCATGTTCCAAAGGAGAAATGAACCAAGTTGGATAGTAAATCTGAAAGGTGCATCTTTATTGGGTATAAGGATGGTTTAAAGGGTTATAAGCTTTGGCACCCAGTCACACGGAAGGTTGTGTACAGTCGAGATGTGGTGTTCAGAGAGGTAAAAGATGTTATTAAACATGAAGTCCAACCAAAGGAACTTGAGAAGATAGAGTTTGAGCTTAAGGAGGAAGAATTAGACTCTACAATAGAGGAGGAATCAGAAGATGAAGAGCCACAAACTTCGGGTGTGAGAAGATCATTTCAAGAAAGAAGGCAGCCCAAAAGGTATAGTCCATCTGCATTTTGTTCAAATTTTGCTTTATTTATTACTGACGATGATCCCAGAACTGTGAAGGAAGCAGTAGATTCAGAGGATGGCAAACTCTGGAAAGAAGCCATGGTTGATGAAATGGCATCTTTGAACAAAAATGAAGCTTGGGATCTAGTGGAGTTGCCAGCTGGAAGGAAACCCACTACCAGCAAATGGGTGTTCAAGAAAAAGACAAATGCAAAAGGAAAGGTGGAGAAATACAAAGCTCGGTTGGTGGCAAAAGGTTCCTAGGTGTCGGGAATTGATTTTGGTGATATTTTTTCTCCTCTTTCCAAGGTAACTTCTATTAGATTACTTTATCTGTTACTGTTGCTTTTGATTTTGAGGTAGAATAGATGGATGTGAAGATAGCATTTCTTCACGGGGATCTGGAAGAGGAAATATACATGAAGCAACCTGAAGGCTTTACGGTGAAGGGTAAGAAAGAACTGGTATGCAAGTTAAAGAAGTCTCTGTATGGGTTAAAATAGTCACCAAGGATGTGGTATCAAAAATTTGATACATTTATACGGGGACTTGGCTTCACCAGAAGCAAAGCAGATCACTGTGTGTATTTTAAATTAATTGGTGACCGTGTTATTTATCTGGTCTTGTATGTGGATGATATGTTGCTGGTTGGAAATGACAAAGAAATTATCTAGGATTTGAAGACCCAATTGTCCTCCAAATTAGACATGAAAGATCTTGGTGCTGCAAACTATATTTTGGGCATGGAAATTAAAAGAGATCAGGAAAAGAGGAAGCTCTGGTTAAACTAGAGGAAGTATGTCGAGACAATACTGCAAAGGTTTAATATGTACGATAGTAAACCAGTGAAGGTTACTATTCCTGTAGGTGTGAGGTTATCTGCTAAATAGTGTCCCAAGACGCAAGAAGAGGAAGAGGACATGTCCCATGTTCCATATGCAAGTGCATCGGTAGCTTGATGTATGCAATGGTTTGTACTAGACCAGACATTGCACATGCAGTGGGAGTATTGAGCAGGTTTATGTCAAAACTAGGGAAGGAGCATTGGGAAGCAGTGAAGCGGGTTTTTAGGTATTTGCGTGGCACTAGTGATTATGGTTTGTGCTACCAAGGAAGATCAGGATTGGACAGAATGTTGGATATTCATGGCTTTGTTGATGCATACTGGGTTGGAGATCTGGATCAGAGAAGATCTACAAGTGGGTATGTGTTTAACCTATTTGGAGGTGCAATTAGTTGGATGAGTAAGAAACAATTTGTAGTGGCACTATCAACTACAGAGGCAGAATACATGGTAGCCACTCATGCAAGCAAGGAAGCAGTTTGGTTGCAGAGATTGCGTTCAAGTATGGGGTTAATACAGGGAGCTATAAGGATAGACTGTGATAGCCAAAGTGCAATTTTCTTGGAAAAGAACCCCGCATATCATTCAAAGACAAAGCACATTGATGTTCAGTATCACTTTGTGAGGGATATGATAGAAGACAAAAAGGAGTTGCTGGTAAAGGTGGACACTTTCAAGAATACTGCAGATGCACTGACAAAATCTGTGAGCTCTGAGAAGTTCTGTTGGTGTAGAGAGACAATGGGCGTTTCAGGGCTAGAAAAACTAAGCTCTCTTGTGGTCCCCTGTGGATAGAAAACAACAAGTGGGAGAATGTTGGGTTGTGTTATATTCTTTCCACGACTAGCCCACGTAATTAACCGGGGGTTAGAGTGGGGGTGGAGCCCCCCTTCGTTGCGCCGATTGTGTAGGGGGGGGGGGGGGTTCATAGGGGGTTTGAGGTGTACCAGTAACCCCACTTTATGGGGTCCATGGCAGCGCCCTGGAAAATTTTGTTTTTGGACCCTATGTTAGGTTGGGCAGACCCCCCTATGGTTTTGTGCATGATTTTTGCACGTGTTTTTTGGATGTGATGGTTTTCGGTCCATGGTATTGGATGTGATGGTTTTCGGTACATGGTATTGGATGCTTCGGCATGTATAAATATGTATTATAGCATTGAAAGGAACATAATGAAAAATCAAGCTGGTAGTCCTAGTTTTGGGATCCAGGGGAAAATCTCTGTGTATATGTGTTTTATGTGTTATGCTCTCGCATTGTTTATTTTATGTGTTTTATAATTCGTATGCAGGTAATTTCTTTACAGGGTTAAAACCTACAACAGGGACCTACTAAGGTTACTTCTCCTTCTTATCTGTCATCGTGGAAGCATAATGCTAAGGAACATAAGGCTTAGATCTGGGATACCTAGGTGCCATAGTCGGAAATCCTACACGGACAGATGGCATTGCTTCTGTTTCAGGCGGAGTTGCATTCATCCTCTCAAAGATGATCTTATGATTTCACCCAGGTAGTTTAGCGAACTCTGGTTGTGAAAGATTTTCCTTTGAAATTTTCTCTTACATACAACACCTGTCTTGACAGAAAATCTTAAGGCAAATTCTTTGAAAGAAAAGTGTTCAAATGCAAGGCGACATGCTGTATTTATAATTACATTTGAATTTGAATCCAACATTCCCTCCAATTCTTGGTGATTGATACACATTTGGTGGCATATTTCCAAATATCTACATCTTAAATTCTCCCCCCGTTCTGCTCCTTTCAACAAAAAATTCTCCATCCAATCGGCTACAGTGCTCCCAACGGTCACTTTTGGCTAGGCTACGCAGGGCTCACCCACTTAGCATAGCTCTTTTGATGTAGATCTGTTTGGCGCCATCCTTGGACCTATCATGCAGCCCCTTCACTTTTCCATTCCAACTCTTGGGTAGTGTAGTTTAAAGTCTCATACCTCCTTTCAGTTGTTTGGAGTACTAAGATTATCTCACAATGATATAGTCATTTCTCAGGGGTGGAATCACCCCTATACAACTTCAAGTAGCTTCCATTGACCTTTCCTAGAAATAATTTGTCATTTAGCTTCATGAGATGAACTGCGCCCCCATCTGTGATATCCTTAACAACATAGGGTCCTAGCCAATGCTTTTGAAATTTGCTAGGGAACTTTGTAAACTCACTATCATATAACAAAACCAAATCTTCATTCTTGAAAGTGGTTGTTTGTTATGGTAATCATGTCATGCCTTTACATGGTACTTTTTCCCCTGTTGATGAAATCCGGCTAGGAAACAATATTCTTCCAGTTCTACCAATTGTGTGAGACGCTCCTCCATAGATTCACAATCAATCATATCTATCAATTCTACAATCCGCAGACTTGGCACAATGTATTCCATGGGAATTACAACCTCCTACCCATAAACCAGTTGGAAGGGGATTTGGCCTGTCAACTTTTTACAAGTGGTCCTATATGCCTAAAGGACTGTTGGTCTGGCACATCCCAGTCATTCCACTTTGTGTTGCAAACCTTGGTCAAGGTGCTCTCCAAGATTTTTTTGAACGCTTCTATCGTACCATTAGCTTGAGGGTGATATGGCATAGTCTTTTGATGATATATCTAAAATTCCTCAAGCATCGCAGTGATTGTTTCATTTAGGAAGTCCATGCCCCTATCACTCATCAAGGTCTTAGGGCAGCCAAACCTGGACAAAATAAAATCAAATATGAACTTCACAACTTTAGCTTCACTAAAGTCTTTTACTGGTTATGCCTATGCCCATCATATCAAGTATTCAGTTGTTGTAATAATGTATCGCACCCCGGTCTTTTTCCCTGGTGGCTGAATCGGACCCACAAAGTCAATTGCCCATTTATCAAACACCTACAAAGTTATTTGTGGAATTAATGGAAACTCATCCCTCTGCGATGGTCTTTCGTCTTCTAACAAACATCGCATGACCTATAATACACCTTTGGTTCCTTATGTATCGTTGGCCTCCAAAGTCCTGTGCACAACATCTTCTGTGCAATTGCTCTACCTGCATAATGTTCTCCCGCTACTCGTGCATTCTCTTGTGCTAGAATTCTTGGTTGTTTGTACTCCGAGACATACCTACATAGGATCTCATCATAGCCCATTTTGTATAAGTGTCCAACCATCACAGAGAAGTCAGCCGTGCGGACCACAAACTCCTTCTTTTGTTGTGTCAAATATCCTTCTGTGGTTGTTCCTGTAGACAAAAATTGAATTATATTGGAAAAGCGATCATCTGTGACATGGAAAGAAAAGAGTTGCACATCAAGCAACCTTTCTTCCAAAATTGTAGGCTCATCACTAGTCTCAATCTTGGATAGGTGATCAAGACTAGCATTAAGGTGCCATGGCTTCACGATCACCTCAAAATCATACTCCTAAAATAGAAACAACCATATGCAAGTCTTTCCCCCCAACACAAGTTTATTGACCAGGTATTTTAGAGCAGAATTGTTTGTGTACATTTTGAAGTGTGCGTCTAACAGATAGTGTTAAAATTTCTGCAGCACATACACCATCGCTAATCCTTCACACTTTGTAGTTGAGTAGTTCTTCTCTACCTTTGATAATTTCCTACTCGCGAATGCTATATGATTATCAATGTCTCCTTCACCTAGTTGGGTCATTACTACACCTAATGCAATACAAGATGCATCCATATGAACATGAAACTCCTTTTTCCAATTCGGGAACGCCAGAATGGGCATGATGACCATTTTTTCCTTCAAAATGTTTAAACTGGTTTGGCAATCTTTGTCCTGGTAGAATGTTGCATCCTTCTTCAACAACTTCTCCATCGGCGTAGTTATTTGCATGTATGCCTTGATAAATTTTCTATAATAACATGTATGGCCCAGCATTGCACATAGTTGTTTTACATTTTTTGATCATTCCAAATTAACAATGAGAGCTATCTTGGAAGGGTTTACCATCAAGCCCTTCTTACAAACCACATGACCTAGAAATATTCCATATGGTACATATAAGATACACTTTTTCAAGTTAAGGGAAAACTGGTATATTGAAAAGGTATCTAGCATGAGGTGCAGGCTAGCAACATGGCGCTTGACCAACCCAAGCATAGTCCAAACATCAAAGTAGACTTTTAAAAATTTATGAATAAATTCCTTAAAAGCTGCAACTATTACTGTTGGAAAGATCCCAGGTGCATTTTTAGTCCAAAAGGCATTACCGTATATTGAAAACAACCTCATTTTGTTTAGAAGGTAATCTTACTTCAGTCCTATGGCATGATCTTGAGCTGATGGTACCCCGAGAACCCATAAATGACTGAGTAGGCTTCCTACCCTCCCACATTCTCTATCACTTCATCTATAAATGGTGTAGGGAATGGGTCATGGACACATGCATCATTCAACTTCCTTAGTTCTATGCATATCTAAATTTCATCCTAATGCTTCTTTTCTTGGACAACCATGGGACTTACCCAGTCCGATTCCTCCATAGGTTCAAAGATCCCATCTTCCAGCATCTTATCTAACTCTTTGCGCACAGTTTCCTTATATTTGGGATTTAATCGGTAGGGGCGCTGCTTTACAATCTTTGCATCTAGCTTTAAAGTAATCTTCATGACACCCAAATCCCGTACTATCCCCTTTAGATCATAAATCTTGGTGGGAAACAAGTCTTGATACTCACGCAGTAGCTCTGTAACCTTGTCAACCGTATCTTCATCCCAATAGTCACCGGTCTTAGAAAACTTTGGGTGCACGTCTGATCCAATATTTACTTGCTTAGTCTTTAAAGGCTTTGATATGTTAGCGATTGCTACTTTGGGTCCCTTAACCTCTTGTTGTCCTTCGGTCTCAGGAATATTGATGTTTCTAGGGTCATCTTCACCTTCTTCTGTAGTTACATTATAACATTCCAGCGCATGGCATAGCTGGTTATTCCAATCTGGCTGAACCCATGCTACCAGTTCCTTAGGGATTTTAAAGATCGCAGATTTGATTTCTTGGAGCACCTCATCAATACATTCAAAGCCATCTTCAAAGCTAAATGTCAACAAGAAAATTTCCTTCTAGATATCCCATTTGGTTATCCCATGTTGCAACTCAGTTTCCATATACTAGATCATTAGAATGGTATCCAAAGTGTGACAAAAGATGTGAACCCATTCCAGCTTTGGTTCCTCTCCCCATGCCTTAGTCCATCACTCCAAATGTTTGCGCAGATCATCCTCTCCTATGTATTTCTTTGGTATATGGGTATTAACATACCAAAACCTCAACTTCATCATTCGCCTGTATTCTTTCCAATCAGCGAAGCTATCCTTATGCGTACCCGACCACCGTGCAGGGCCCGAAGTACCAAATCTAGTGCTTGGAACCGATGCTCTTCTGGCACATCCCTCTCGAATCTGTCCAAAAATAAATTAACATCTTCTAAATCATCATAGTAAGGTAAATTCCTTACCATAGTGGATATGCATTAGATAAATTTAGTTAAGATGCTACAACGCAGTGAGGAGACTTTGTGTAACTAATTCTGCCAATTCTCAAACTATTCATCAGAATCTAAAGTGTAGGAATTATCCCTATCCTAGGAGATCCATCCATCTGTCATAGGGTTGATCCAGTCCTCATCATGCACATTTATCTTATAAATCTGATCAAGTCTGTCCTCCTCCTCATAATCTCACACTAGTTCAGTATATTGCGCACCTTCAGTTGGATCCAATGGAACAATGACCCAGAGATCCTTTCTTTCGAATGTCATTTTGTGCTTCCTAAGGTTAATAATCACATCAATATCAAATTCCCAATCAATGTCTAGTAGTGCAGAGTAAGGGTTACTATCATCAACTATATTGATCACTTCAAAGTTGGCTAGGGAACTCGCTGCTTAAAGATCCACCATGACCCCATAGAGGCTCCCTATAGGAATGATATTTTGTTGATTTTCCATGCATAGTTAGATAGGAGACCATTGAAATGCAGGCCTCCCCATTATTTCCCATTTTTTCTTTAGTAAAACATTAGCATTAGATCCTAGCTTGAGATTTACCTAGCCCATCTCATACTCCCCAATTTGCATAGTAAGTCGCATCTCATGGCCTGTTCACTTCTTGCTTTTTCCCACTTTGTGTATTGCACATTGTTCTGGAGGAATTTTAATCTTACCCGTACAATTTTCAATCAACTCCGGTAGCCCTTCTACCTACCTTCTATCTTGTAGAAGCTTCATACAAGTCTTAAAAAATGTAACTAACAATGAGGGGTCTACATCTTGTGCACTATTGTTTCCACTAGTGTTCTCCTGACTTCCTGAAGTAAAAGCTCCTGTGAAGCTCTTTTTAGCTTCCATAAAGGTTTCCTTTGCATGGCTTAGGTCGAACCCAACTTCCTTCTCAGTAGCCTTGTGTACCCATCCTTCAACCTTTGACTACTTTCCCTTATCCTCTATTATGGTTACTCCATCTCATGTTATGATATTGACACTAGGCTACTCTTCGCGAGGCTCTGCTCTCATCATTTGGATACTCTACGTAGGTGTTCGAGATTTATTTTCTAGCATATTTTCTATAAGTACTCGGAAATCTTCTATGAAATGGTCGAAATGCTAGCAATACTGACAAGAGGGGTGTGTTAGATTCTAATAGTCGTGTTAAGAATGGCCTGCCTCTCCACAATCATAACAAATAACTTGTCCGCGACTCCTTCTAGCTCCTCCTCCTCATCCTCTTCCTTGGCCTTGGAACCCTCTACGCACTACACCTACACCTTGATCCTGAGGCCGATTTTCCACTTGCATCCTATATGTATGGGTCCGCTCCGTCATCGGTTTATAGTTCTCACAAATGCACTCATCATGCCCAACTGATTTACAGAAAGTGCAGAACAACTGTTGTGGAGTTTGCACAAACTTATGTAGCAGATGAAAGTTAGTAGTCGCATGTTTCCCATATATTTGACAAATAATGCACCATAAGGCTACTCTTGTACTTGGCCTAGTGGTATTTTTTGGCTTCAGGGGGACATGATCTCCCCTAATAAGGTAACTCTGATAGAAAGGATAGTGGTCCTTATCATGACCTTGACCTTTACACTTCAAGCACCAAACATCCGCACACACCTCGGGCTAGGCTTCCTTTCCCTTCTTAAGACTTTGTAACTCCATATGTAGGCTGTATAGTTCTGATTGGATCTTTGGTACCCACAGATTCATATCCTCCACATGTGAAGCCTCCAATCTCATGACAATCTCCACAACTTCAACTTGCGTTCCTATTTTCTATTGCAACGATGGTAATATCAGGTGAGGTAGGAGAGAAGCAATGTACCAGTCTCTATGTTGATCATTAGTGATTTTCATGTTATCCTTTTGATTCAGACACATCAGTCTTTGATCAAAGTCCCATGAAGTCTCGTTCACCCTCTGGTGAATCTCTTCAAATTATGTTACTAACTGATAATGTGATTTGGGTTTCTTAAACTCATTGTTCAACGCTTGTCGTGTTTCCAACATAGTCACATTGGGTTTACCTAAGCAAAACTTGATATACCAATTCAATGCTTTGTCTTGTAACGTTGTGACTAGCTGCAATTACTTCATATCATGATCAGTAATTTGTTGTGCCTTCCATACAACATCTGCAACAAACCAAACTTTATCAGGGTCTTCAGTCCCGAGACCCTTAAATATAGGCATCTTCATTGTGTTTTCCATGTTAAATGATGGAGATGGAGGTGGAGGTGGAGGTGAAGGTGTAGGTTTGTGGGGTGGAGGTGGAGTGGATGGATGAGGTATCCCTGTGAAACCTTGGCTTACGATCTACAGCGCACTTCGTGGTGTCCTCAGAATATTACCTTCGTCATCACTATCCGATGATCCTAACAACAAACTATATTCAGAGCCTGAATCTACATTTCTTCTAAATTCTCTCCCACTTCACGTAGTCCTAAACATCAATTTAAAGGCATAACCCATTTTTCACAGAATAACATCTTAATCTAGGTCTTCAAGAATTTTAGGTACTTACCTCTTGGTCCCTTGAAATCCTGCACTCTGTTTCACTATAATTGATGGACATATCAATCACAAACTCAGTAATGAATCCTCCTAGAATATTATTGACCCAGTGGTCAGCAGCCTGCGCAATCTTGTTTATGAAGCCTCCAAGCACTTCACTAATTCTTGTGTCCACACAATAGGTCTGTCAAGCTTCCACATACCCTGACCATTTGCCTATTTGGACAACCACTCATGTAATTCACAAGGGAAAGAGAAGAAGAATATCTTGTGTTCATCTATGAATATGTATCGATTCAACCACTCTTCCTTTAATAGGCACAAATTTATGTTTTCCTAAGCTACAAACGCATGCAGTTTTTGATCTATCAACTTCTCAATTTCTTTCTTGGTGGGGAACCACTTATCACACATTCATTAGATAGATCTTGGTCCCTGCAACAAAACCATTTGTTGGCTTGACGGGCCTTGACCCAGGTTCAAAATTAGTTGTGCCAACCAAAAAAGCCCTAAATTTCTAGCACTTTAGGCCACAACCTGCATAGCGTAGGCTTCAGTCTAACCCAAAGTAGTATTGTGGGATGACAGAACTAGGTTTTTGCAACCAAAGGCTTGTGTGATGGGTTCCTATGGCTTCTAGGGCTTAGTTATGTCTTCGTGAACCCTAACCCTTCTAAAATAATAAACTATAGTAATTCACCTAAACAACACCTATATCTTAAGTCTTTAATTATTGATAACATCAACAAATATTACTAATCTACCACTTTTGCACACAATATGATCATTCATTCATATAATTTGCAATATAAAGTAAAAACACAAGAAACTACAGAAGTAAAAACATATACACTCACGCACTTAGCCTACATTTTTACCAAGGTCTCCATGCACTCAGTTGTAGGAGCCTTCCCCTTTTCATAGGCATATGAAATAGACTTTCTTGCCTTAGCTTACTTTCTCAAAACAGTGATCTTCTAGTATGGCTTTTTTTTCTAGACTCGCTATGACCCTTCTATATATATTCTTTGTTTTTACAATACCATGGTCCGCAGACCATGGGCAGGTCTCAAAATTTCTTATCTCCTAATAACATATTTGACTAAAGCCCCTTTGCATCCTCAAATTGTGGACACTTTAGATTTGCACAAAAAGTAAGTACCAAAACTTGACCCCACGGGACCCTATCCCAACACTAGTTTACCCTTTTCTTCTATTTTGTGTTGTTAATTTCTAAAATCAATTAATTGACTGTGGAATAACATCCTCCCGATGGAACAACTCCTTAGTGGATCTTAATTTGAGACTAATGGAAATATTTCCTGAGTTCACCATTTGAGGAAACACCCCTGATGGAAATCCTAGTCCTTTTCCTTCTTTTGAAAATATTGGTGCTCCTTATATGGAAATGTTGTCCCTTCCTAGATTTTCCATTGGTTTTCTAGTTTGGTTATTTTTAACCGCTATGGTTTCGAATGTCCAAACTACTTCTCGACCAAGTTCTCCTCCACTTGAACAACATCAAATTCTCTTTGACCCTAAAGTTGACCCTTTTCCTTCTTCACCTATTATTTCTTCATCCCTTTCTTCCTCTTCGTTTGGTAAAAATCTTGATTCTAGTAACTAGGAAGCTAAGAAGAAGAAGAAAAGGACGAAGAATAAGAAGAAAAGAAAGAAGGGGGGAAACCAAGAAACCATTGTTATGGACACAACTAGTATGGAAAATTATTCCAATTAGCTCCATAAAGTTAAGTTCCCTTACATGTTATGTAAGGGTGACCACCTTCTTAGATATTTTCTTGGTATTCCCAAGGTATTAGAAGTGTGGTCCTCAGGCTCACATGAGCCTTTGTCATCAACTTCTGAAGATCATGCTAGTGACAAACCCTCAAATAGTGATAGTAAGGTCAATGAGAAAAAGGGTAAAATAAAATTTCCCTATAAGATATGTGAAAGGAATCATCTTATTCACCTTTTTACTTATATGGATTGTTACCACCAAAATAGGACCCTGATAGGCTATTGATCATACTACCTTAGTGTAACTATTTCAAACCAATCTTTTAGTTGAGGCTTAGCCTCCTTAGCCTGAGAGGGCTCTCTGAAGGGTTAATGATATAAGTTATAGATATATGGTTAACTCTGTGGTTTGTAGTTTTGTATGTTTCTAGGCTGAAAGATGGAGACTTGCTATCATTGGGCTATGGAGTCAGTGACAGAGATAAAGATAACAAAAAGATCTTCTTATAAAACTAAGGCTTGTATATACTTCAATGAAAGAGCAACACATTCAGGAAAGTCTCAATAACTTCAAGTTCATAGGAGTTAGAGCATGTGGACATGAATTCTGAGTAATGATACATCAAGGTATTCAAAAGGAAAGTATTTAGAGTGATACATCAAAGTTTAATACTTAAAGGAAGTCAGAGCATGAGTAACCATGAATTTCAAGTAATAAGTATTAAAACATTGAAGAAAAACATCCAAAAAAAGGACCCAAGAATTCAATTCACCATAGTTTAACACTTAAAGGAAGTTAGAGCATTTTCCTCCATGAATTCTGAGTAATAAGAATAAATAATATGGAAGTAAAACATATCAAAGATAAAAGATAAAGCTCATTGAAGTACACTAAGAATCTGAGATTCAAAAAAGCCAAACTGCTTCTGTATATATCAGCCCCTGCACAACATTTACAAAAGTAGTCTTTTCCTATAACATTTTCCAACACTTGGTGCATTACACCTCCTTCTCTTTATAGAGTTCATTACAATCTTGGATTCCTTCCTCCATCGTGAGGATAATTTGAATTTTCTTGACCTGACACCTACTAATACCTAAAACGGACTATTAAATACAAGTGACAGCTAATTGATTGTCTTAGAGTCCTAATACAATTAGGAGTACAATTCCTTATTATGATTGAAACAACCTTATATAGGAATTAAAAAATCTCTTTGACACCCATAACTCCATGAATTCGAATTTTATGGTGTCCATAACCCTCTTGCTGGCCTTCAATAACTTCTCCTTTACCTATCCTCAAAACTATGAAAATGCTCCCTGCAATTATGACTTTAAAGAAAGCCTCATATCTCCCAACTGGTGACACTTATAAAATACGTGAGATAGGTTATTGTACCTGGATAGTTTATGAAGAGAAACCTCCTTCAGAATTCCCAAAAACTTTTTCATGTGGCCAGAAACAGATCTTTAAAACGACTGCTAAAACAGAAAACCGAGGTCCTCTCAACAGTTTCGTAGCGCAAGCTAAACCATCAATTTCTCCAACCTCATACTAAATTTGGAGAAACTAAAAGAGGTTTTTGTATTAAAGTATATTAGGAATAAAAACATATTCCACTTTTCAGAAATAAGTTTTCAAGCGCTAAGGAATCCCCTTGGAAGTTGACTGCTAAAAACAAGGAGATAGAGTTCCTCCCTTTTAGGGTTTCATCCTTATGCTTGTCTTCAAATCCTTCTGCTAACCAAAATAGCCCCTTTAATCACAAAAAACATGTTGAGTTAGTCATAGAACCCTGATCTTACACTTGTGCCAAAACTAAACTCCTTGAAGTTGTCTGAAGAAAGTCAAACCAGATGCACTATGAAATAACTGTTATTTTTGTAGCTCAAGGCTTAATTCTTGCATATATCCTTCATTCCTTGAGTTTTTTTTTACTTAGGCTTTAAACATGTTCAATTTATCTCCTTACATTTTTGCAAGAGCATCCTTCTCCAAAAATATCCCCTTCATTCCTTTGAATATTAACCAAAAGAAAAAACTGCACCTATAGCAGTTTCGTAGCGCGCTACCAAACTACTATGCATGTTGAGTCATTAGATTCTCCTAGTTCATAATGAACTTGAAGAAACTGAAAGAGGTTTTTGTAGGTAGGTATGTTAGGAAGAAAAACATCTTTCAGTTTTCCAAAATATGCTTTACATTGCTCAAGAAACCCCTTGGAAGTTTACTACTCAAAAAAATTTTTCCGCTGAAAAAGGTTGCTTCAGTGATTTCGTAGCACAAAACCAGCTTTTTACACTGTCTGCACTACGAAAACATTGATTCATAGAAAATTTCAAAATTTCTTCAAAATGAATTTAGATATGGCTTATAAACACAAGATGAGACTTCTAAGGTTGTCAAACTTTGTTTGGAAATGAAATATGACCTTAAAGACTTCTAACCCTATGACCTAACCCTTTAAAAAGTGAAATGACCTAGAGACCCTTTAACACCATGACTAGAAGAAGGATTTGGAAATGATAATGACACTATTGAGACTCTAATCCTATCACTTATCCCTTTAATCATGCCCCCTGTGGTATGCTAAGAAATAGTAGCTCCAATGCTGCAATCCATTCCTTTAAAATAAAAACTCTAAAATTCTGCCCAATCTACTTCAAACTGTACCTAGTAAACACTGCTTAGTCAACCTTGAGCTTATTTGCATTTTCCTACCCACCTACCCTATCAACTGAAATCTCCATTTGTAGCTCAAGGAACATGAAACTTCCAATGAAGCCAGTCATTGATCTGATCTAACACTTGAATCTCTTGGCTATGCTTGAAGCAAAAATAAACATGATACTGAGATAACCGAGGCAGCATGAGATATATCTGATCTCCATAATCGAAATATAGCTTGAAATCTGGACTATAGAACCTATCCATGTAGCCAGCTATAGGATCAAAAAACACATGGTTAGTTTGATGTTTCTTGTGATATTCCATAGCTTTGGACAACTCACCAATACTTTGATCATCTACATAAGGCTTCAGCTGTGTGCTCTCAAACTGCTCCTCAAATTGATTTTCAAAAATAATGTGTTCTTCCTCAATCTCAAAAGAGAAAGGAAGCAACACCGTCTCTTTGTATTCTGCCATAGAAAGATTTTGAAAAGTATGATCATGATCATGAAGACTATATGATTGAATTTTACCTTGTAAACATTCAATGTCTTTCTCAATATTCTTGGCAACTTCATCCAAAAATTTCATCTTATCTTCTGTCTTGCACTCAAATGATTTTAGATAAGAAGACAAGGAAAAAGAAAAATTTCCATCTATTTCTTCATTAATATTATCATCATTCCATTGTTTGAAACCTTCAATTGAAGGAGAGTTTGCCACCAACTCTGTTCTGTCTATCCATTCCTCCAAAAACATAAGCCAAAAGTCTGTAAATGACTTAATAGATTTGGTAGGAAAGCACTCAATCCATTGTTTACATTTCCCTTGAAATGAATCATAGAACAACATAATGCAAACATCCTCATGTTTGACTCTACGAAGCTTGGTCAAATCACAGAAATCTGATATATGCTTCAAAGTTAAACTCAAATCTTCTCCATTGAATTTTGGACCATTCCTTAAAAAATATGTTACCTTGGGTAAATGATTTGGGAAACCCTGAATTTTTGAAAAATGTATACATGCATACCTTGAAACAAGAATGGCAAGATCTGAGTTCTTCATAAGTTCAGTAGAATCACCATAAATCTATGAAACTTGAATTCTTCAACAATGGAGTCGCCAAGGTAATTTTGCAGCCTCGAAAAGATTCATGAGCTCCTGCTACCTTCAAAAGTTTAGCTTCTTGATTTGGGGAATGAGTAATCCTCAGACTCCCTACAGATGCACCAAAATGTTATCACCAAAATAGGACCTTGATAAGCTACTGATCAGACTACCTTAGTGTAACTATTTCAAACCAATCTTTTAGCTGAGGCTTAGCCTCCTCAGCCTGAGAGGGCTCTTTGAAGGGTTAATGATATAAGCTATAGATAGATGGCTAACTCTATGGTTTGTGGTTTTTTATGTTTATAGGTTGAAAGATGGAGATTTTCTATCATTGAGCTATGGAGTCAGTGACAGAGCTAAAGATAAAAAATAACTCTTCTCATAAAACTGAGGCTTGTATATACTTCAATGAAAGAGTAACACATTCAGGAAAGTCTCAATCACTTGAAGTTCATGGGAGTCAGAGGATGTGGACATGAATTCTGAGTAATGACACATCAAGGTATTCAAAAGGAAAGTATTTAGAGTGATACATCAGATTTTAATACTTAAAGGAAGTCAGAGCATGAGTAACCATGAATTCTACGTAATAAGTATTAAAACATTGAAGAAAAATATCCAAAGATAGGACCCAAGAACTCAATTCACCATAGTTTAACACTTAAAGGAAATCAGAGCATGTTCCTCCATGAATTCTGAGTAATAAGCATAAAGACTATGGAAGTAAAACATATCAAAGATAAAAGATAAAGCTCACTGAAGGACACTAAGAATCTCAGATTCAAAAAAGCCAAACTGCTTCTGTATATATCAGTCCCTACACAACATTTACAAAAGTAGTCATTTCCTATAACATTTTCCAACACTTGTTTCATTACACCTCTTGCTCTTTATAGAGTTCATTACAATCTTCGATTCCTTCCTCAAACATGATGAGAATTCGAATTTGCTTGACCTGACACCTACTCATACCTAAAATAGACTATTAAATACGAGTGACATCTAACTGACTGTCTTAGAGTCCTAATACAATTAGGAGTACAAGTCCTTATTATGATTGAAACAACCTCATCTAGGAATTAAACATTCTCTTTGACACCTATAACTCCATGAATTTGAATTTTATGATGTCCATAACCCTCTTGTTGGCCTTCAATAACTTCTCCTTTATCTGTCCTGAAAACTAGGAAAATGTTCCCTGCAATTATGACTTTAAAGAAAGCCTCGTATCTCCAAACTGGTGACACTTATAAAAAAAGTGAGATAGGTTATTGTAGCTGGATAGCTTATGAAGCGAAACCTCCTTCATAATTCCAAAAAAGTTTTGTATGTGGCAATAATAAAATCTTTAAAAATACTTCTAAAACAAAAAACATAGTTCCTCTCAACAGTTTCGTAGCGCAAGTTAAAACATAAATTAATCCAACCTCATACTGAATTTGATGAAACGGAAAGAGGTTTTTGTAGTATAGTGTGTTACGAATAAACACCTCTTCCACTTTTAAGAAATAAGTTTTCTCGCTCAATAATCCCCTTGGAAGTTGACTGCTAAAAACAAGGAGACAGAGTTCCTCCTTTTCAGGGTTTCATCCTTATGCTTGTCTTCAAATCCTTCTTCTGACCAAAATAGCCCCTTTAATTATATAACACATGTTGAATTAGTCATAGAACCCTACTCTTACACTTGTTCCAAAACTAAACTCCTTGAAGTTGCCTGAAGAAAGTCAAACTAGATGCGTTACGAAATAACTGTTATTTTTGTAGTGCAAGGCTTAATTCTTTCATATATCCTTCATTCCTTGAGTTTTTTTTTACTTAGGCTTTAAACCTCTTCAAGTGATCTCCTTACATTTTTTTAGCAGCATCCTTCTCCAAAAATAGCCCCTTAATTCCTTTGAAGATTAACCAAAAGAACAAAACTGCACCTACAACAGTTTCGTAGCGCGCTACGAAACTACTGTGCATGTTGAGTCATCAACTTCTCCCAGATCATAATGAATTTGAAGAAACTGAAAAATGTTTTTTTAGATAGGTATGTTAGGAAGAAAAACCTCTTTTAGTTTTCCAAAATATGATTTCAGTTTCTCAAGGGACCTCTTGGAAGTTTACTACTCAATACAATTTTTCTGTTGAAAAAGGCTGCTTCATTGATTTCGTAGCGCAAAACAGGCTTTTTACACTAGCTGTGCTACAAAACATGGATTCGTAGCTAATTTCAAAATTTCTTCAAAATGACTTGAGATATGACTTCTAAACACAAGGTGAGACTTCTAAGATTGTCAAACTTTGTTTGGAAATGAAATATGACCTTAAAGACTTCTAACCCTATGACCTACCCTCTAAGCATGAAATAACCTAGAGACCCTTTAACACCATGACTAGAAGAAGGATTTGGAAATGAGAATGAAACTATTGAGACTCTAATCCTATCAGTTATCCCTTTAAGCATGTGAAGACTCAAAACTTATTATAAGACCATGACTAGAGACAAAGCAAACTTTCCAAAGTTTTTTTTTTTTTTTTTTTTAAATTTTGGGTGATAACAGTGGCTCCACTAGGGATAGTATGACCCCTGTGGTATGCTAAGAACTAGTAGCTCCAATGCTGCAATACATTCCTTTAAAATAAAAACTCTGAAATTCTGCCCAATCTGCTTCAAACTGTACCTAGTAAACACTGCTCACTCAACCTTGAGCTTATTTTGATTTTCCTACCTACCTACCCTATCAACTATAATCTCCATTTGTAGCTCAAGGAACATGAAACTTCCAATGAAGCTAGTCATTGATCTGATCTAACACTTGAATCTCTTGGTGGTGCTTGAAGCAAAAATAAACATGATACTGAGATAACCGAGGCAGCATGAGATATATCTAATCTTCATAATGGAAACATAGTTGGAAATCTGGACTATAGAACCTTTCCATGTAGCCAGCTATAGGATCAAAAAACACATGGTCAGTTTGATGTTTCTTGTGATATTCCACAGCTTTGGACAACTCACCAATACTTTGATAATCTACATAAGGCTTCAATTGTGTGCTCTCAAACTGCTCCTGAAATTGATTTTCAAAAATAATGTATTCTTCCTCAATCTCAAAAGAGAAAGGAAGCAACACCCTCTCCTTGTATTCTGCCATAGAAAGCTTTTGAAAAGTATGATCATGATCATGAAGACTATATGATTTAATTTGACCTTGTAAACCTTCAATGTCTTTCGCAATGTTCTTGGAAACTTCATCCAAAAATTTCATCTTATCTTCTGTCTTGCATTCAGATGATTTTAGATAAGAAGACAAGGACAAAGAAAAATTTTCATCTATTTCTTCATTAATATGATCATCATTCCATTGTTTGAAACCTTCAAGTGAAGGAGAGTTTGCCACCAACTTTGTTTAGTCTATCCATTCCTCCAAAAACATAAGCCAAAAGTATGCAAATGACTTATTAGATTTGGCAAGAAAGCTTTCAATACATTGTTTAGATTTCCCTTGAAATGAATCATAGAACAACATAATGCAAACATCCTCATGTTTGACTCTAAGAAGCTTGGTAAAATCACAGAAATCTGATATATGCTTCAAAGTTAAACTCAAATCTTCTCCATTGAATTTTGGACCATTCCTTAAAAAATATGTTACCTTGGGAAAATGATTTTGGAAACCCTGAATTTATGAAAAATGTATACATGCATACCTTGAAACAAGAATGGCAGGATCTAAGTTCTTCATAAGTTTAGTAGAATCACCATAAACCTATGAAACTTGAATTCTTCAACGATGGAGTCGCCAAGGTAGTTTTGCAGCCTCGAAAAGATTCATGAGCTCCTGCTACCTTCAGAAGTTCAGCTTCTTGATTTCGGGAATGAGTAATCCTCAGATTCCCTATAGACGCACCAAAATGTTATCACCAAAATAGGACCCTGATAGGCTACTGATTAGACTACCTTAGTGTAACTATTTCAAACCAATATTTTAGCTGAGGCTTAGCCTCCTCAGCCTGAGAGGGCTCTCTGAAGGGTTAATGATATAAGTTATAGATAGATGGCTAACTCTATGGTTTGTGGTTTTTTATGTTTATAGGTTGAAAGATGGAGACTTGCTATCATTGGGCTATGGAGTCACTGACAGAGCTAAAGATAAAAAATAACTCTTCGCATAAAACTGAGGCTTGTATATACTTCAATGAAAGAGTAACACATTCAGGAAAGTCTCAATCACTTGAAGTTCATAGGAGTTAGAGCATGTGGACATGAATTCCGAGTAATGAAACATCAAGGTATTCAAAAGGAAAGTATTTAGAGTGATACATCAGAGTTTAGTACTTAAAGGAAGTCAGAGCATGAGTAACCATGAATTCTGAGTAATAAGTATTAAAACATTGAAGAAAAACATCCAAAGATAGGACCCAAGAACTCAATTCACCATAGTTTAACACTTAAAGGAAGTCAGATCATGTTCCTCCATGAATTCTGAGTAATAAGCATAAATACTATGGAAGTAAAACATATCAAAGATAAAATATAAAGCTCATTGAAGTAGACTAAGAATCTCAGATTCAGAAAAGCCAAACTGCTTCTATATATATCAGTCGCTGCACAACATTTACAAAAGTAGTCTTTTCCTATAACATTTTCCAACACTTGGTGCATTACACCTCTTGCTCTTTATAGAGTTCATTACAATCTTCAATTCATTCCTTCAACATGAGGAGAATTCGAATTTGCTTGACCTGACACCTACTCATACCTAAAACAAACTATTAAATACAAGTGACATCTAACCGACTGTCTTAGAGTCCTAATACAATTAGGAGTACAACTCCTTATTATGATTGAAACAATGTTATATAGGAATTAAAAATTCTCTTTGACACCTATAACTCCACGAATTCGAATTTGATGATGTCGATAACCCTCTTGCTGGCCTTCAATAACTTCTCCTTTATCTGTCCTGAAAACTAGGAAAATGTTCCCTGCAATTATGACTTTAAAGAAATCCTCGTATCTCCAAACGGGTTACACTTATCAAAAAAGTGAGATAGGTTATTGTAGCTGTATAGTTTATGAAGAGAAACCTCCTTCAGAATTCCCAAAAACGTATGCATGTGGCGAAAAGCATATCTTTAAAAATACTTCTAAAACAGAAAACAAAGTTCCTCTCAACAGTTTTGAAGCGTAAGTTAAACCATCAATTTCTCCAACCTCATTTTGAATTTGATGAAAATGAAAGAGGTTTCTGTAGTAAATTATCTTAGGAATAAAAAACTCTTTCTCTTTTTAGAAATAAGTTTTCGATCGCTCAGGAGTCCCCTTGGAAGTTGATTGCTAAAAACAAGGAGATAGAGTTCCTCCTTTTTAGGGTTTCATCCTTATGCTTATCTTCAAATCCTTCTGCTGACCAAAATAGCCCCTTTAATAATATAACACATGTTGAATTAGTCCTAGAACCCTAATCTTACACTTGTGCCAAAACTAAACTCCTTGAAGTTGCCTGAAGAAACTCAAACTAGATGCGCTACGAAATAATTGTTATTTTTGTAGCGCAAGGCTTAATTCTTGCATTTATCCTTCATTCCTTGAGTTTTTCTTTACTTAGGCTTTAAAAATCTTCACGTGATCTCCTTAAATTTCTTCAGTAGCATCCTTCTCCAAAAATAGCCCCTTCATTCCTTTGAATATTAACCAAAAGAACAAAACTGCACCTACAGCAGTTTCATAGCGCACTACGAAACTACTGTGCATGTTGAGTCATCAACTTCTCCCAGATCTTAATGAATTTGAAGAAAATGAAAGACTTTTTTGTAGATAGGTATGTTAGCAAGAAAAACCTCTTTCCATTTTCCAAAATATGCTTTCAGTTTCTCAAGAGACCCCTTGGAAGTTTACTACTCAAAACAATTTGTCTGCTGAAAAAGGCTGCTTCAGTGATTTCGTAGTGCAAAACAGGCTTTTTACATTGTCTGTGCTACGAAAACGTGGATTCATAGCTAATTTCAAAATTTCTTCAAAATGACTTGAGATATGACTTCTAAACACAAGGTGAGACTTCTAAGGTTGTCAAACTTTGTCTGGAAATGAAATTTGACCTTAAAGACTTCTAACCATATGACCTAATCCTTTAAGCATGAAATGACCTAGAGACCCTTTAACACCATGACTAGAAGAAGGATTTGGAAATGAGAATGAAACTATTGAGACTCTAATCCTATCACTTATCCCTTTAAGCATGCGATGACTCAAAACTTATTATAAGACCACGACTAGAGACAAGGAAAACTTTCCAAAGTTTTTTTTTTTTTTTAATTTAGGGTGATAACATGGATGAAGCCAAAAAAGTGTTGGAAAACCTTACAGCTTCTTAGCCACGACTTCTAGCTGCTTACCAAAAGATTTCTCCCAATCCTCCACTAGTTGATGAAGTGATTGATCAGAATCTGAATCCAATCAACCCTGATCTCCGTGAACGTGAACCCCATGAGTTCATTCCTAACCCACCATTGGTTGAGAAAATGGTTGACTCAATTCCACCTTTTCTTGATCGTACCTTTCCCATAAAGTTTGAACTTCATACTTCTAAAGTTCTTCACACTTATTTAGATTCTAATGAACTAGGGGGCAGTCCACCTGTTCCAATGGCACAGGTAGGAAATCCTCCCATTCCCATAGCAAAAGGGGGAAGTTTTCTCGTTCAAATAGCATCCCCTCCAAGTAGTATGGTCACTTCCTTTGATTGGAGCCGATTGACACGATATCATCTTCCTCCTTATGTGCCCTTCTAGATCTTGGTATAGGCGTATAATGTGGTTGTACCTAGAACAATCATAGATGAAGGTGCATTTGTTAGTATTTTTTCCTCAACTACTTGGAAAGATTTAGGTTCTCCATAGCTTGTGCACGTTAGCGAGAATTTTTTTGCTTTTAACAGAGGAACAAATTGACCATTAGGGATACTTCCTAAGTTGCCTATTACTTTGGGAGGAAAGACTATCCATATCGATGTGATGGTAGTCAAAGGCCCTCTGGATTTTAATTTAATCCTTGGGAATAACTATCTTTATGTCATGGGAGCTCTTGTCTCTTCACTCTTTCATTTTTTTTGTTTCTTGCATGAAGGAAGAATCATGAGTATTGACCAACTTTCGTTCGTTGGTCCTAATTTGAATCCCCATCAACCAACTTCCCAAAATGGTCCTTATATACAAGTGGTATCTCCCCCACCATAGATTAATTATGTGGCAACCTGTTCCATGCCCACGTCTATTGATGATCTAGTAGGTCATGCAGCACATCATTCACTAGGGGCATTTGAGTCTAATCTTTCCATGGGATCCCTTGATATATATCCCTTCTAGAACATTGTTCCCCCATTTGATGAGAACCTCTTGGAAGCCATGGTCTCCTGCAGGTCATGATCATGGTCTCAGAGCAGAGTTCCTTTTCTTCTGTCAAGCTCCTTAAAAAATGAAACAAGGTCTGTGAGCATACTTCCTTTCTTGTGTCAAGCTCATTCAGAATTGAATCAAGGTTCTTCAGAGCAGAGTTCCTTTCCTTATGTAAATATCCTTAAAAAATGAAAAAAGTTGTTGGAGAAGAGTTCCTTTTCTTGTGTCAAATTGTTTAAAAAATGAAACAAGGTCCTCTGAGCAGATTTCAGTTTCTTGTGTCAAGCTCGCTAAAAAATGAAACAAATCCCCTTCCAATTTGAGTCTTTGATTAGATATCGTAAATTCCCATTTGAGCCTTTTACCTAATCTTGTAAACAAACCTTCATTCCATCCACCTGTTAGTAGCCAGCAGTCTACTTAGGTGATGATAAGAAGCTTGGGGGGCATGTACCTCAGATTGAGTCATTATGCTGGGGGCATGCAAACTTATTCCAAGCATAGTTTTTATTTTTTCCAAGATTTTGAAAAAATGAAACCAAATTCAAGGATAGCTTCCCATGTTTCAAGCTTCTGTAAAAATGAAACCATTCCCATCTTATCTCTTATGATTTCCATTTTTATCAGCATGTTTATTTCCAGATAAGCCTTAGTGTTTTCATTCCATTTCACCAGCTGCTTGGTTGATCATACACTTTCACCTGGTTTGTACCCTTTCCTGAGGAACCACTGCAATGAGTGGAATTATTAGTCGGCCTCTTGACCTTTTCATGTTTTAAGCAGTTCCATCATGACCGGAACCAGTTTCTACCTTTTATACCACTCGTTCCTCTAGGTGGAGTCCTCTTTTAGCTCTTTTCAGACTCTCAAAATATGAAAATGTTGTTGAGCCCTTGTCTATTTGAACTTGTAAAAGCAAATGAAAAGACATCTAATCAGTGTAAGTTTAACCCTTTCCTAGACTGATCTAGACTAACTACGAAAAATGAATACCTCAGTCGAACATGGCTAATAGGTTCTCTTGGGTATTTCTTTCTACCTTTTTTTTCCTAAGGGACTAACTACGAAAAGGCAAATTTGGGGTTTTCTTTTTCGCATCTTTTTCAAACTCTCTAAACATGAAAAAGAAGTCAAGTTTTACATTCAATCAACTCATTAAAACATCAAATAGTGATGGAATCATCAATCATGACGAGGCCGAACTACTCCGTCTCTGGGTTTGTTAAATATTCTTAGAGGGATTCATCTGAAGGATGAACTTACAGATCAAGCATATGTTATCCTCCTCGAGATTGTTAAAGAATAAAGAGGTACTCACTAGTATGGTTGGGGAAATTGTGAAAAGAAAGGATTCCATTTTGCTAATGGCAGCGAGTTAGTCTTGAACATGCCACTCTTCCCCTTCATCTTTGTGGTTGTTGGGTTGGGTGATCTTCTTGTCTTTTGGTTATGATACCATTTTCAGAACCTCCATTTCGGTTTTGGGTCAATGCTGCCAACTCCATTCAGTGTCGCTGGTGTGTTCACGAGAATTCATTTCATTGATCTCTACTACAATACCCTTAAGCTTTCATTTCATGTCTACCTTTCCTAATCCAGTTCCATATCAACATCATTTTGATCATTCTGTCTCAATCAAGATACCTGTTTCATGTCATTTATGGGGAATACATCAAGGCCCTCCTGTGATGGGTTGCTTCCTATTGACATCAACACATTATCTAGGAATTTGACTTAGAAACACCCCTTGGCACCTTGGTGTTTGCATTCATCAATAGAAATTTTTCTCGCTCTCGACGATAGGTTTACATCATTGGCCTTCAACTGAAAGATTATGTGTGGTGTTTGACATCAATTCATTCATTCACATCATACAGACTATACTATAGTACTATTGTAGTGACTACAACCACCATCCAAAAATTTTCCCTAGCTTTGTTTTGGAGTCTCCCTTCCAACCTTCACAATAGCTTGCCTTGCTTCGTCAAGATCACAAGCTTCAATTTTTTTCTTGCACAAAGGAAGCCTGTTGATCACAACTTGATCCATTCCCCTCACAGGATGTTCACCTAGACTTGGTCCAATTGTAGGCTAAGTAGCTTCCCTAAGAAAATTGTGCATTTCTGGAGGGAAACTAGTCTTCCCTCCAAAAATTGTGGAATCCTGTCTGGCAGCCTTCTGGGCTCCAAGATTGCGCAATTCTAGCAGTCAACACTCCCATCAAGAATTGCGCAATTTTCCCCCGCAGGGCTGCTTAGCCTAGAATTTGCGCAAATCTGGGCAATAGTCAGTTGCTTTACCCATAAATTGTGCAAATCTCCTGGGTAGTGAGCCTAGCTCCTAGCCAGAAATGTGCATTTCCTTCAAGCAGGCAAACAGCCTCTTGCATTTGCAACTGAGTTGATTAGTTCCCTCTCGAACCGAGAAAAATAGACTTGCATTCATGGGTTACTTCTCCCAAGGCAGCATGCAAAGGCATCCCTTGTTTCAGGGATCTATGTTTAGCAGTTGGAGGTTACATGCAAGGATCATTTCAGAAACCTCCCACCAAGTCTTGCTTTCCATAGATTTATGGCATGTACGTCACAACCTCGATGTTATCAAAACTCATCAATCGGACAGGGAAGAGCTCATTCCTCAGATCAACCTTGCAGCTCTAACAACCCACATCACATCTAGGAGCAGTGAGCACATTCAACTCAGTTGCTTTGGGGTAAGCCCACTTCCCATGCCCTGTGTTGCATTTATGTCGCTTCTTGTGTTTTCGCTTGTATGAGTACTATTTTCTGGATTTCTTTGAGCACTCATTGCCATTTACATATATATTATCTTGTCCTAGCACCGTTTAAGTTTTTGTTAACATCTCATTGTTGATGCATGCATGAAACTGTTTTCTGTGAACGGTCGCCATTTCGGCGATTCCCCTCACCCACATGCATGTTGTTCCATTTTATAAATTTTTCATTCATCATTTGCATGCAAGATCATTCACTTATGCTCACATTAAGTATCAACATGCGTTCACTGTCCTATTTTCTTTTAGTTTCTTATTGGCAAGTCGGGCCAACCTTGGCCTAGACTCTACCTTCACCAAGGCTGCATTGCGCAATTTGGGGAGGGAAGGCTTTGCCTTCCTCTCGAGAAATGTGCATTTTTTCCCAGCACTAGCCTCCAAGACTGCTTGGGCTAGGAAATTGTACAAATTAGTCCCTAGGCCTATAGCCCTTCCCAGCTGGAATTGCGCATTGCACAATCCCAACAGCCAATAGCTATACTGGACTATGCATTGTGCAATTCCAGCTGCCAATCAGTCTCCCAGTAGCCTATATTGTGCCTTGTGCAGTCTTGGCAGTCAGTCTCCCGACCTCCCGCCTGAAATTACACAACCTTCATGATCAGTCACATAGGTATGTTGCAAGTCAGTTCTCAAGTTTATTTTGGTTTTCGACTGACAGATTGCTTTCCATGAGTGTTGCCATGTCTCCAGTTACTACAGGTGTTCATCTGCCTCTCAGTAGTGCAAGTACAATGGTTTCTAGAGGGCAGAGTCAAAGACACCATTCAGAGCACACCTAGAGATGTAGTCGATCAAATTTCTATGAGATTTCCTACTCATGAAGATATCAGGTTCTTTGTTGACAAGGAAATTAGGATATGACAACAACAACATCACAGCAAGCAACATCATGAACAACAGCTGAAGGCAGCATACCAAATGAAGTGAACGCAATGAATGCAGTGAACACAAGGAATGCAGCGAACATAGTGAATGCAATGAATGCAAGAGGAAGGTTGTTGACAACACAGTGGAAGAACAAAGTTGCAAGCTCAAGATGATGAAAGAAACTTTGGAGACTTAGGCTATGAGGTGACGACGCTACATGATGATCGCGTAAAGACTGGGAATGGAACAAATAAGGAGTTTCATGTGCTGAAGCAGCAACTCAAGGAAGAACATGGAGCTGCACAGATGGACAAGTGAGTTGCAACAGGAACAAGAACAACAGTGGGTGCAACATGCACTCATAGATGAAACTGCACCCGTGCAAGTTAAAGATCCATCCCAGCAGCTGGCAATGATCATACATAGTGAGCAGTGTTGTTGATTGCATGCAAGGGATTCAACATCATGCATGCTATTGTGCACACGCATGCAAACAAACCCATTTAGCACACTCACCAAGGCGAAGACAAGAAGCACGTCCAACTGGAGGTGAACATGTTCTTCGGCAAGTTCATGCACATGACCACCAGCACACACTTGAAGATCAGCACAGATGCTATGCATCAGTGTGTTGCCACTTCAACCACACCCAAGAAGACCATGCGCATGATAGCAGATTAGTTGGATGAAGGGGGCCAAACCAATGTACCGGTTGTAACAAAGGCAAGAGTTCGCTTCAGCAAGATGTTACCATGAGGTGTATGCACACCATCACAGATGACCAAGCTTGGCATCAACTCACCACTGTCACCATCACAAGCATGTCAAGGAGTTGATCTCATCACAGTGGATCGACTGTCAGTGATGTCTTGCTTGGCTTGCTCAATCCATGTTGTCTCACATGAGTACATGTGCGTTGTAACATTGAGTCATGTCAAGTGTAAGTCAAGTGTCAATAGCTGGATGTAACAATCATGAATAGGTGAAGAGTCATGAGCATAGTTGAACCATCACAAAGGGGAATGTGAAGTGTCACCCCACCCATTGCTATAAATAGTCCCTGATAACTCATTGTAGAGGCTTTTGGTCAGCCAAGCTTCTCATAAGACTATCTTGGAAAGAGCTTGGACAGTATTGTTACTCATCTTGGCTTCTCCACTGCACGGAGCTAGTTCATCTCTTTGGAGAAGCAGGCGGATGTGGTTGTAATGTTCCACTATTGGGGCTAGTGGGTTTACATGGATGTATTGTCTGATTGGAACTTACACTTCTTTATATAATAAGAGCCAACACTTTTGCACACATGTATTGTATCTATTGTAAGACTGATCTTTAGCACTTGTAATGCATGTTGCTTTAACTTACATTCTACATCTGAACTGATTCATTTGTTGTAATGCATAATCTATTAATGGAAATGTGTTGTATATGATACTAATGTTGTCCCGTTTATGTCGACTGCTCTGCTAGACACTAGACAGACCTTTCACATGAACCTTGCTATAACAACTGATGCACTCGTTCGAACTGATCCGTGAGTGTTGTACATGTTATCTTACCTTGTATGTTGTGGCTATTGCATCTGAGTGGACTGCTCCACTAGAAACTGTGTATGTCCTGCATGTTGTGTGTTCCTAGCCAAGTTGGGACTAATCCCTTTAACCTGGAACTCATATTCACCCTCATCTCAACCCCCTTGTTACTGACAGAGTTATATTACATGCCTCTGTGCGACATCACAGTCAAGGCATTGCTTTACGACTCACTGCTGGGACTCCTACACTAAACGCTCTGAGGTCTAATTAGGACTTCTTGGTAGGGAGATCCCCTTACATGTTGGCAGGTCCAACACCATCAACAAGTACCTTGAGAGCCATTAACATCATCGATGGTTTCTCTCGTGTTTGTTAACGAATCACATCTTTCGTCAGTGTTGGGCATGGAATCCCCCCAAGGCATGTTTTGGGGCTTAGAGCCCAAGTTTTGACCAAATATTTTTGTAAAAGCTTCACGAATTGCGAGCGCAAGGTGCGAAAGTATAATAGAGTCATAGGGTCATCCACCCTAGTTTTTGTAATGTAACGTTGGCTCCATAGACCTACCCATGGTCCATAGACCATGGGATTGTATAAATAGAGTGAGGCTATAAGTGTAAAAGATAACCAATAACTAAGAGAAGCATGAGAGGTCTAGGTGATTGAGTCGAAGTGTAAAGTGTGTCTGTGGGTTGTAGAGTAGGAGAAGGCTCTAGAGCTGAGTGTGCAGAGGCCTAGTAGTCTGCAGCTGAGTGCATAGACCACTACAGCTGAGTGTGCAGGGCAGGTTGAGTTTGTAACCATTGGGAGAATCAATAAAGAGAAGTTTTACTATAACTCTGTGTATATTTCCCTAGTTTAATGCATGCTTGGATATAATTTTCAAGTACACTATTTATTTACTGTGCGATCATGTATGAATGTTTTGTATTGCTAATTATAACTTAAGACATCCAAATAGGAAAAGGTAATTAATTACCGCTGGAAGAGAAGTAAGATCTCGGGTAATAGCCCAGAGCGTGGCACAACCCCTGGATAGGGTTGTGCGAAGGTAGTGTATCAGGCCACAAGGAACGGGAAGTGTGTGAAGTGACCTGCTTGTAAGAACAAACTGAGGACCAGTCGTACCTCTCTAACATCTCAAGGGTGTAGAAACCTGGTTCTAGCACCCTCCCATACTACTTTAGGTGAGACCTCAGTCCATGCTCCGCGGACTGTTTCCGAAAGGGAGAGTAGTACAGGGATTTGTTTAGCTAATTAACTTCAAACCTAGGTCAGGCCCAAACAAGCCAACAAATAGTTTTGTTGCCGGGACCGGGGTTTGCATAGAGATGTTTGATGTCGTATCATTGGAAACCGATAAACAAAGGAATTGAAGATTGGTTGGACAGAAATATTCACGAGTTCATGGTGCAGGAAAATAGGAATCCACGACTATCAAAGGAAGAGTGGTTAGATTGCTACTGTACACGGAGATCAATGAAATTTTCCTTGCATCCTTCCCCACTGAGTTGTACAAGTGGATCGCAAAGCTAGCAGATAGCCAAGGAAGGTGTAAACTCAACAAACCTATTGCGTCAACTCCATAAATGGTGCACAGACTGGAAGCATTGGAAGATAAGATCGTGCGCGCTGTCTATCACTGGATCAATCGAATCATAGGAGTATTCATCATTGAATTCATGGTAGATACTTCAGTTAGCTATAGCGAGGTAGAATGATGCTTCCTTAAAGGACCGCGAGGTAAGTACGTCAAATCTTTGAACAATTGGATTAAAATGCTACTATGTGAAAAGCAGGTTATGAGAATAAATTGATGTTTGGGGCTACGCAAAGTGGGAAAATCTATAGAAACGAAGGTAGCACAGAACTGGAAACTAGCCCCTTGATTTCACCTCCGCGAGGGAGAAAAGAAGAGCTTGCGAAGGTCTTGCCAAGAAGTGTGATCAATCTGATAAGATAGAGAATTCCGTGCATACCACCCCCACCCACACCACCACCAGTTTCACCGTCCTCACCCCTGTCTTCACCCATACGACCTCCACCACCACCGCGAAGCTACCAATGTTAAAGGGAGTAGGGAATGAAGATCCGGAGTAGTTTTGGTTCATAATAAAAGTCATATGGGAAGCACAGGGTGTCACGGATGACAATATAAAGAAGGCAATGTTGGTCAGCGCTTTGCAGGATTACGCGCTGACCTAGTACATAAGCATTCCAATGACAATCCAAATGCGGGGACCACATATATCCAAGTTGCGCTATACAAAAATTTAGTAGGCCAAAGTTCGAGGCATAGTCGATCATTGGAATCAAGGAGATCACAATGCTACTAGGTGAAACCTCGTGGGAGTTGGATCAAAGACTACAGTGTAGGATTATTGAAGCAAACATGACATTAACAGATGGGCAACACTACAAATGGTTCATAGCATCGTTAATTCCACATCTACGGAACTCAGACTGAGGCTTTGGAGGTCACGATGAGATTGCATGAGACTCCAATACAAGATCCTAACCTGGGAATTCAGCAGATTTACACGCAGTTGAAAAACTTATGTCTAGAGATGTAGAGTTTGAAACAAGGCATGACAACATGCTGAGAGTTGCGCGAGGAGGTATGGTGCATAAAATGCAATGTCGAGGGGCATGAAAAGGATCACTTCCCCATGTTCACAAATTACCTTGCGGGAGGAGGGCCAATGCCACTGAGACCGGAGGCACAAGGAGGAAAGCATGCTACAGATAACTACCGTTTATTACAGAAGTATACGCATAATTCATAGTAGTTGTTCTTTAATTTTTGTAGGTTGGTAGGACATGATGAGCCTATCGAAGTTATGAGCTGATGATGGATCGACCTCCTACCTACAGAGTTTAGGCCGAAACACATCCCCTCGATCAAAATGCAGGAATGGCGTGCACCAGATTTCAGGGACATGGATGAGGCCGAGGTGGAGGGAGACCAGGAAGGGGTCGCAGACAACTGATATGTTACAATTGTGGAGGGCCAAGGCATTATGCCTATGATTTTATGAATCCAACGCAACCATCATGCTTGTATTGTATGTTGTTTGACCATGAGATGGAGGATTGTCCCACATTGATAGTGAGGTTACGCAATAAAGGAGCACTCCAACCTCCCCTGACTCAGAACTTACAAATGATGAGGTTTGAGCCGTGCGAAGAAGACCCTAATGTAAATATCATGCTCCAGAGTGGAATTACGACAAGAGATGACAAAGTTAAGCAGCCTAGAGAAAGTACTTGGGTTCGCAAGGCTCCAACAAAGGAACCAAAATTTGATTTACAGCGTGCTAAGGAGACCTTCATGGAAGCCAAGAGGAGCTTCACTGATGCCTCCACTTCAGGAAGTAAAGACAAACTGGAGTCAGAAATGGACCCATCGATGCTCACTACATTCTTGGAGACATGCATGAAGTTGCTACATGACAAAAAGATTGTAAAGGGGCTGCAAGAACTCATAACTAGATGCACTGGGACAGTGCCAGGAGAACCGCACGTAGTCCAGAAGCTTGGGAAGCACATGACGTGAATAGGAAGGGAAGTAAGATTAACCGTGTAGATAGAGGAATATGAGATGGACCAAGTGATTTTGGATCTAGGATCGAAGGTGAAAGTCCTTCCAAAACAGACATGGGAGCGCATGGGCAGGCCTACGTTGCAATGGTCTCCCATCCAACTGTGAATGGCAAATCAGCAAAAGATCCTACCTATGGGGAGATTACAGGGAATCATGGTAGATATCGAAAGAGAAAGCACGCTAGAATATTTCGAAGTGATAGAGATTGTTGATGACAGCAGTCCCTACCCTGTGCTATTGGGAATAGATTGGGCCACTGACATGAATGAAGTGATAAATCTGAAGAAACGCAAGATGATATTTGAGAAAAAGTCTCTGCACGTAGTGGTACCTTTAGACCCTATAGAGGAATCGAGCTACACGGAGCCAGTGTGTGACTACGACAGCGATGCCAATCTGGACTTCATCTACAAGATAATCGCGTGGGAGCAAGACTAGGTAAATTCAAATGTGGATGGCCGAATCTCATGGGAGCATGAAAGCTCCTGCACCTCAAATTCTGACGAAAAGATAGAACGATGGTAGAACTGGATACATGAGGTAACCACGCTCAACTGTAACATGATGAAAAGGTTGCTTCACTGCATAGCAATAGAGGTAAGATATCTGCCTACGTATGGCGAATTAAGCGAGGTGGATGAATTCCTGAACAAGTTTGAACGAGAAGTGCCAGAACAGTAGCGTTTCGATGCTTTGAACTGGGTATTACGTGTTACGCTTGCGAGATGGTGGGGTACGCACCAAAGAAGTTTTGAGGACTATCATGAATGCTGAAGGATGATGCGCATGTGGTTTGGGAAGCCTCAAATGTAATTAAAATACAAGTATGATGGACAAACCAGCCCACACTCCCACCTATCGAGGTGGATACAGGCATATGGTGTGAAACCTGTACGAATGCACACCGTCCTCATGGTAGGGGACATGATCAGTAAGTAGGTGTGGGTAAGACAATGGCACAAATGAGTCCTCTAGCTGGGACCACAAAGTATGGAAACACCAAGTGCATAGAAGAATATCCACGCAGAATCTTTTAACAAAGTACGCGAAGCGCTGAACAAGGTCCACAATGTGAAGCAGACTAACTGGGACTTGTGCGTACCAGCGGTTCTTTGGGCTTATATGACCATGTGCAAAAACCTAACCATGCAGGCACTGCGAATGCTAGAGTATGAAGCAACTGCAGGAAGCCCTATAGTACTTGGATAGCTTAGACCATGCATGATAGCACTGATAGATACGATAGTTTGCAAAACCTTGGAAGAAGAAATCTGACAGGGAAATGTCAGACTCCAAGAACTTAAAGAATAAAGGGTCCAATTAAGGAAGGAAAGCACTCTGGTGGATGCAGAAGTCAAGAAGATGGAGGATGCAATAAAGGAAGATTTTCTCGGAAAAAATATCAGGGTGATAAGGCAGGATGCGTACAATCGCAATGAAATGTTTAAGGCCTATCATCGTGAATTGATCAGTCTGATGCCTTGTCTTGGACCGCACATTGCTAAATGTATTGACCAGGGTAGCGCTTTGCAGTTGGCAAAGTGCGTGATGCCAACTGTAATAATTAAAGGTGGGTATTCTTTAGGAAACATGATGAATGACAGGATGAAACTTTACACGGGTGGTGTGACCACCTGACTAGCCAAAGAAGGAATAGTCTTAGTGCTCTAGGCAGTTGAAAGGAAGAGTGGGACTATAAACTATTCTGCCCAAGAGTTGCACAATGTGGAAGCTGCACATAGAAGAAAAGAGTGAAAAGGTCCGCGACTGCGCATGGGACGCTGCGCTACCGCGTGGGTTGGCCAGAAAGTGACCGTCGAAGTCACTAATCATGATGGGATGCTAGACTTAAGACCAAATGGAGCGGGCGATAGGCATCTAAGACTAGATTTATGGGCAAGATTTGGGAAAATCTGTCGGCAAGGGAGCATAATGAACTGGATTTGGGGGGAATGTTCAAATTCAAATTTAAAAAGAAATATAAATTACAAAGGGATACCCAACAAACAACATTTGGTCATTTGTGAATTGAGCTACTGAGAAAATCCTTGATTGTTTTGTGTTGAGCGTTGATTGAGCCCCTCAATTCGCAAGTGCTAGATTTCTAGATGGACACGATGGCAACAGCTGAGGATGTTATGGAGATAACATAAATGATTGCCAAAGAGGCTGCACTGGACCTAACTGTGGGGGATGTTCCAGAAGGTGCCGGGATTGAGGAAGAAATCTCGAAGTGACAGCGCATGCCAAGACCCAAGAAGGACAAACAAGCGATGGTTCCCATACGTATGCAACCGCAGAATCCACTGCACCTTAAGCTGTCAATGGAGGAGAAGGGGAAAGTTGTCACCATAGAGACCGATGAAGAAGAAGAAGAACTAAAGGATCTTATCATCACAGAGGACGAAGATGGAGGCATGGAGGAGGAATATCAGCCTGCACACCCCCTGACAAATTTTCCGGCCTATGTCCCCCCATGCAAAAGAAAGGCTAGAGTGCCCAAGGACCTTGACGAAACCAAGAGTTCACTCCAGACTCTGCTCCTCCTAGACAATATTATTTTTTAGGGCACGCACCTGGGATGGGTGTCGAGCTTAAAATTAAAATATTGGGACCTCCCTGACCACAAGAAGTTCACTCACCTTGGGACCTCACACCTCATGAAGCCCAAGTAGAACACCACGATGGGGATTACAAGATTAGTGCTGTGAAAGTGGTTGTGCTGAGTGGAAAAGGCTGGGCTACTAAACCTGCTCTAGGTGTCGCATTTCCACCGTGCCCCAGTAACCATTTTCATCATCAGGAAACTGCTCTTCCTGGTGCATGATGGGTGTTTATGGCTGGAGGAGCCCATCCCCATCACAACAGATTTGATTCACCACATTTCCCAGCTTCCATGCAAAGGAGAGGACCCCGCAGACATCTCGAAAGGGAAAAGCAGTGACTTAGCCATTGTGGAGGCCATGAAGAAAAAGTACAAGTTGGCAAAGAAGAAGAGGGGCTACGCCATATCCAGCATCATTGACAAAGCAGTGAAAGTGGCAACCCAAATATTGGTCGGTAAGGTTATGTGAAAGTGCCACATAGACAAGTTACCCGCACTGGTGGTAGCACTAGCTGAGCAGTGCGCAGAGGGGGTCCAGTTTAACTGGTCTAAGTTCCTCTACAAGGAGTTTTTAGAGAATTGTCGCGAAGCTCAGGAATAGGGAAAAACATTCCACTATGCATGGCTTCTGCTATCCATAGTGCTTGTGGCAGGGGAATTATTGGAGGATTCTCAATTCCCCATGATTGACAAAGATCTACCAGAGGCCGTGAAGAATGCTTTGCTTTGGGCCACAAAGGATACCTCCAGGATTCATGAAAGGAAAATATTTTAGGTGTTCATGGAGATGAACCTCAGAATGGGGATCAACCGCAAGTCGTGGTTGTCGCCCACTGTCTACAATAGCCTTCAGAGTTTTGAAGAATTTAAAGCGGACATCCATAGCATTTACATTAGAGCGTGTAAGGACCTGACCAAACTATGGAGGCAGCTACCCTTTGTAGCCATAGATGATGTCATCTTTAATGACCTGGAGACATGGCCACCAGAGTGGCATGCTCCAGACATCACGAAGATAGAGAAGTCGGTGGCACAAAGGAAGAAAGACGAGGCCAAGCTATGCGTCACATAGTTGGTAGAAAAGTGAAGGAAGGAGGCAGTGGCAGCAGAAGTGCTGGTGGCACGAGATGCTGCACAAATGGAAACTTAGCCCGAAAAGGCCATAGCAGAAGCAGTAGCATAGGAGGCAGCTACGAAGGTGCGCGAGGGCCAAATTTCACCTTCACATGGGCAGGAAGTAGAGGAAAAAGAGGGAGGCGAGGACCCACAAACCACGTCAACATAGTTGAAGCACCAACACCCAACCGAGTGGACACGGTCGCACAAGAAGGTCAAGGCATTGAAGTTGTCTATTGACCAAATCACCCTAACCAAGGGTGATCTGCACGACATCGGCGAGACAGTGCATGATGTAAACTCTGAGGCCCTCCAATATTTCATGCAGGAGAACCAGATTGTGTTAGAGGCCCTCAGAGCATAGTTTCAGGAATTACAGGTGTGCCCTCCTCAGGTTGGTACCCTTTCGACTAGCCTCGCAGTCGGAACAACAACAATAGAAAAGATGTTGCGCGCATGGATGACGAATACCATAGTGCTACCAGAAGGGGCGCTAGTGACAACAAATGAGGCCGACAGACCTACGATTAGTGTGCTGAAGGGTCTCAGTATCAATATGGCTGCACTCCCGCGAGAGACCCTATATGTTTTGTAGGATGGGATAACTGCAGAACTGCGAGGTAGGGAGAGTCGCGCACTACAAGTCCTCAACGAGCAGAAAATCAATATGGAACAATTGAGCTTGTAGCGTGATGAAGTGGTCTCGTAGAATCAATAGCTGGTATAGCTAATAGACGAAGCCTTCCAAATCATCCCAGAGCTAGCCATCCCAGCGGGCATACCAATAGAGGTGCGCATCAACAAGTTAGCAGTAGGGGTGTGTGAGGCATGGGAGGAAATGACAAAGGTTCAGTTGGAGCTGAACCTTTATATCATCAAGCTATGGTTAAAGGAGTGGCCATCCACTCGTCTAGAAGTCAAAGAACAGCATGCTAGCGCTATCATAGTGGGACTGGACGAAATTGGTAGTGCAGTGCGAGACTGCACCAGCATGTTGGAAGAATCATTTGAGGTCCTCACAAAATTCGTAGGAGGACCCCAACATCCAACACTTAGATATAGAGGTGCGAGAACTCCAACAACTGTATGATAGCATCAAAGGAACTGCACAGACAGTGGCCCTCACTCAAAGGCTCACGCAGATGCAACAGGCTAAAGCACTGAAAAAGCAAGTGGACGCAGCACGACACAAGGAAGTAGTCCTGAAGGCGCGTGTTCAACCTTGGATTGATGATGCCTTCACCATCATAGTAGAAATTGAAGGTAAGCTCACACACATGCAGGGGATGCATGCACTGAGGCAGAGAAGAACTTCTGACACAGAGGTCTCAGAACAACGTATGCAGCATATTCAGCAAGCAGCAACTAAGTGCGTTTCTGACCTTTCCGCAGTTTGAGAACAGTTGGAGGGACTACACGCAAAGATCTCCATGCCGACAGAGTGACTCGAGGGTGAATCATGATGTTTGTGTTGAGGGCCTGTTGGGCATGGAATCCCCCCAAGGCATGTTTTGGGGCTTAAAGCCCAGGTTTTGACTGAATATTTTTATAAAATCTCCACAAACTGTGACCACGGGGTGCGAAAGTATAATAGAGTCATAGGGTTGTCCACCCTAGTTTTTGTAATGTAATTTCAGCTGGATAGGCCTACTAATGGTCAGCGGACCATGGGATTGTATAAATAGAGTGAGGCTCTAAGTGTAAAAGATAAGAAATAACTAAGAGAAGAATGAGAAGTCTAAGTGATTAAGTCGAAGTGTAAAGTGTGTCTATGGGTCGTAGAGTAGGAGAAGGCTCTGCAGCTAAGTGCGTAGAGGCCTAGTAGTCCATAGCTAAGTGCGTGGGCCCCTGTAGCTGAGTGCCTAGGGTAGGTCGAGTCTATAACTATTGAGAGAATCAATATAGAGAAGTTTTGCTATAACTCTATGTATATTTTCCTAGTTCAAGGCATGATTGGATATAATTTGCAAGTACATTGTTTATTTAGTACACGATCGTGTATGAATGCTTTGTATTGCTAATTATAACTTAAGACATCCAATTAGGAAAAGGTAATAAATTAACACTGGAAGAGAAGTAAGATCTTGGGTAATAGTGCAAAGCGCGGCACAACCCCTAGATAGGGTTGCACGAATGCAGTGTATTGGGCTGCGAGGAACGGGAAGTGCACGAAGTGACCTGCGTGCAGGAACAAACCGAGGACCAATCGTACCTCTCAGACATCTCAAGGGTGTGGAAACCTGGTTCTAGCACCCTCCCATACTACTTTGGGTGAGACCTCAGTCTGAGCTCTGTGGACTATTGCCAAAAGGGCCAATAGTACATGGATTTGTTTGGCTAATTAACTTCGAACCTGGGTCAAGCCCCAACAAGCCAACAGTCGGTAATTAGATGGTGTCTACCATGTTTGACTCTAGCTCATTGATTCACATGGTTAGGCTCATACATTGGTTGGTCATGTGAACGAAAGAGAAGACCACACATCTAGTTTCATCCATCCAGGCTGAGATTTCAGGATTACAAAAATACCACAATTTATGGTGGTCATGATCATATTGAAACTCATCCAGTCATGGGTCTACCAATTGCATCTGTGGACACGTCATTTGATCATTGTACATGTTATGTTATCTTATGAGTTGAGTATGGGTATGCCTCCCTCAATAAACAAAGATGTGACATTGAAAATGTATTATAACAGATGAAGCTCGTCAGTTGTCTCTGATCCATACTTTTCAAAAGGTAAATAAATTCAGTCATTAGTCATCATCTCTATCTTTGTGCTTTGGGGACATTCTGTTATAGGCCATTTTGTCACATCCAATCAATGAGCCTCCTAATGGGATCAATTAACATCCTATTTCCCCTTGTCACCATCTTGCACAAAACCCTAAGAACTCACCTTTCATTTCCCAGAGTTTGAGCCCTAAATTGCTTCATCTGAGCTAGTTTGAGGACCAATGCTCCCTATAAGCCTACTGGGGTGCATTCACTAGCAGGCTTCTCCACTATGGCATGTGTTGGTCACTAACAAGTTTCTCCCCTTTGCACTTGATTTGGTTCTAGAAATTTGATAGAATGACGGGGATTCCAAAAGCCTCCTCTTCTATGAGTTTCTAGAACTTGTTACAACTACTTACCTTGGATAAAACATTCAGATCCTATCCATCCCTACATTAGATTTTTCACCACTTATCCTTTAATCCTACCCCACCAAAAAAGGTGGATCTCTTACCCTAGATTGGTAGTTGGATAAGAACACCTAACTTACCATAGTTCTCTATATATTCCTAGCCTTTTATGTGGTTGGGGGTTGGCTTTGGGAGAGTGATTCTGCCCTTATGATGTTATAGTGAGTGGTAATAATTCCATCCATTTACGGTGATTGGAGGTGCATATTTTGACAGGGAAAGGACAAGTCAACAACTTGGAGGATATCTTCTACAAGATCAACTACTACTTATGGTTGTAATATCCTTCCATTTATAGTAATGCAAAGAATTCATTTTTTTCCTGTATGTGATGTTGTTTCACTTATTTCAATACCATGTTGATATATTGAATGATGTGTTTAGATGATAATGCATAGATCTCGTAGTTTCTTAGCTTGTGTTATCTGACTGTGTAGGTTCTAATTTTGGCAATCAAAGTTGGGATTGGAGCTTCCATGCTGAAGAAGGAGTGAAGTGTGTGAAGGATTTCAAGTAGGCCTCACTCCATCATCTATTTACTTTAAGGAACAAGATTGTGTTCCTTGTCTCTATGTTGTTCTAGGTTAGCCATCGACCTAGGGGAGATACTTTTGTCTGTAATCGTAAATCTCATATAACACCATGTAGGTACCTCAATACATGCTTTGTTGCTACTAAATGTACATTCCTAGCCTCGGCCATGTACTAACACAATGTGTTCAATGCAAAGCTTATATCTGGTCTATTATTAACCAGGTACATCAAGGATCTGACCAATTTTTTGTACATCATGGGATCAAGAAGATGTGAAAAAACATCACTCAAGCACTTCAAATGCTTTACCATAGATGTGGGATGGATTTGTAGACTATCATCTTGAATCTCTGTATGGTCTCAATTGTATACTTCCATTAGCTAAGGAGGATCTCATTTGGTCTCTTTCATACTTCTAATCCAAATAAATAATGCATTAACCCTATATCCTTCATTTCAAACTCTAAAGTGAGTTTCATGCACCCATCTATGAAATTCTCATCCCATGTAAGAAATAGGTCATCTATATATAGTACCAATATCAAGGGGCAACCATATTCAACATTGTAGTAAATATTGGGATCTGCATTACTCTTGGTAAACCCCAAGCTCATAAAATAACTATCTATTTTGGCATACCATGCCCTAGGTGCATGCTTAATCCTGTACAAATATTTCTTCAATTTACAAACATGGGACTCCTTCAAATGGATCACAAAACCTTGCGGATTCTCTTTGTACACTTCTTATTCAATTACACCATTTAGGAAGGCAATATTTACACCCATCTAGTGTAATTTCGTACCCATAACAAAATCAATATAGATGATAGCTCTAATATAAGTGCTCCTAGCTACTAGGGAAAATGCCTTGTCACCGGCTTCTCCCTCTTTCTGATAGAACCTAGTTATCATGAATCTTACTTTGCACTTGTCTATGTTGTCATCTATTACAAGTTGGATCTTGTAAATCCACATGGAAGTCACCACTAACTTCCCTTAGGTCTTGAAACAATTTCTACACACATCTTTCTTCCAAACATGTTGGCCTGATTGTCTTCTCCCTCTAAAATGGAAGATCTTCTAGTTTTTTAGCATGGTTTTAGATGTCTCATTCCATTTCTCCCTCTTGAAACGAAATCTCCCTAGCTGAGTTTATTCTCCATCATAGGAGAATCCTCTTGTCATAAAATTTTCTTCATTCTTCCCAATGCTTCCATCTTCTACTAGATCCTTGGCAGCCTTCATGATGTACTTGTAATCGTTATTGGGAGGTCCTTTTAATTTGAGGATTGTAGAAAATTTTCAACTCCCTCTTAGTACTTACCTTCTTTTAGCATCAATTGCAATCTCATTAAGCCATAAATATTCATCCTTGTCCTCATCATCACCATCTTTCTTTCCTTTCCTTTCAGGGATGAGCTAGGGTTTCTTCTTGCAGTGGAAACATCAATCTAGGTCTAGATCTAGGGTTTTATCCACAAACCCTAGGGATTTATTATCCATTAATTCTAGTCTTCAAGGGTTTACAAACACTAAAACTTTCAACTTTCATGAACACCAATGAATCAAATCATTATAAACATTTCTCCTCAAATCCCTCTGTTTCTAGAGTATCTTTCAACTTTTTTCTTGAAAATGCCCAGCAAGGCTTCAACATAAGCCCTTATCTTTTTCTTGCTACTCTAATTTATAGAGCTTAGTTCATATCTATTCTATGATATCAATTAATTAATATTACTTCATGTCAAACAAGCTACCAATTGATCCAACTTCAAGTGGTATAGGTATGGTCCATACTTCTTAGAAAATATTAGATGATTTATTGATCATGGAAGAATCCTCTGAGATGTCTTTTAAATCTCCTAGGTTAATTTATTTCGAACAATAGTGTCTTTACGTTGCTATTCACCTCACACCTATTCTCTAACCATTTAACCATTGGTGCTTTGAGGTTAAATCTCTCGTCACATTAACATTTATATTTTACTCCATTTGAATTAGGCTATAATCCACCCACATAGTACTTTGAAGGCTTCTTGACAGTTGTTCGTTGAATAAAAATCGGAATCTTTATTTAGAAATCCAAACAAGGGTGAAATCATTTTACAAAATTCTTTAATGAACATTCTATAATACCCAGATGATCCAAGGAAACTCTTGACATATCTTTGTTTTTTAGGGATAGAGACCCTTTTAATGATGGAAATTTTGTTTGGGTCAACCTGTATCCCTTCCTTGGATATAGAATGGCCAACAATAGTCCTTGCATTCATCAAGAATTCACATTTCTCAACACTCAATGAGAGATTCATTTCAATGAATTTCTTTAAGACTTTGTATAGATTAGAAATATCTTCCTGGAAGTCACATCCATAAGGAGTGAAATCGTCCATAAATATTTCAACAGAGTCATGAAGAAGTTCAACAAATATACTTGGAACTTCCCTCTAGAAAGTAGCAGGGGCATTGCACAGAACGAATGGGAGGACTCTATACAAAAATGTACCCCAATGACACCTAAATGTGGTCATATCTTGGTCTTGAGGTCTGACCTAGATTTGGTTGTATCCACAAAATCCATCGAGGAAGGAGAAGAATTTATTTCCTGCAAGGTTATCTAGGACTTAGTCAATGAGAAAAAAAGGAAAATGGTCCTTCCTTGTGGCTTTGTTATGTTCTCAGTAATGAACAGAGATCCTCCACTTCCTATTTTTCTTGGGGACTAAAACAAGAGCTGATACCCACTCATTATCTGAAACGAGATATATGAACCCTGAATCTAACATTTTTTGTAACTCTTCTTTCACAATGTCCTTGAGAGTTGGGTTCATTCTTTTGTAGGGTTGGTGCACATGTTTTCATCCCTATTTGATGTAAATATTATGATTACATACTAAGGGGTTCACACCTTTCATCTCCTTATAATCCCAAGAAAAAGCTTCCAGGTAATTCCTCATAACACAACATAACTTCTCTTCTTTCTCTGCTAAGAGAGAGGGGTTGATATTTAGAGTCTTGGATGGTCCAATCTCCACAATCTTAGTATGTTCTAGGCTAGAGTCAATAGAGAACAAATTAGTACAAGGATTAATATAGGATTCTTTCATTAGTTCCTCAACTGGTATGGTAGTGGGAGGTTGATTCTATAAGAAGTGGTCAATAAGTTTATCTTCATCAAGTTGCCTCCCTCCTATAACAGTGTCTAGAGTGCAGGCTGGGTAAAGGGATGTTTGATAAAATTCTTCCTCTTCCTCATCCTCTAACAATAATGTTCAATATAAGGTTGAGCAGGAGGATACAACACAAGTTGTTTTGATAAAGGTCCATTCATAATAGTCATGTTCCCATCCCTACAACTAATTTAGCCATCAACAATGGCCAACCAAGGTATCCGTAAGATGGAAGGATAACCAATAAACTTGGTGTTGGGAGGGAGGATTAGGAAATCAATGAGATACTCATAGGAGTCAATGGAGACCATGACATCCTTAATAACACCCTCAACAACTACTATGGATCTTTCTGGAAGTTCCAGCACTGTAGTTGTCTTCTTCAAAGCCCCTTGGAGGTTGAGCTTCAACATGGTTTTGCTGGTCATTACATTGATTATAGCCCTGTTGTGGCTAGCAACAACCCCCGTTTTTATTTAGTTTTATTAATAAAGCTAAATAAATTGGGACCCTTCTAAAAAATAAAAAAACTAGCACTTATGTTTCCCTTTGAATAAAACATGCTATCATAAACCCAAAAACTTAAGTTTTATGATAAGTTCCAAATAAAATCGTTCTCTCAACAATAAACATTGCATCGCAAAGGGTAATGGAGGAAATCATATAAACAAACTTCCGAAATTGCGAAAACGCGATGCAAGATCGCGCACCTTAAAGACCTATCATGCATCGCAACTTTCATATGCCACAAGTATCACCTAAGATGAAATATACCGATTTGACGATATGCGATAAGGCATCTCGAAAATCACAAATCACAGACGCATAAGGTGATAAATGATTGTTAACAAAATAGATTAGCAATATTTTGATCTACGATATTGCGATCTGCAATATTGCGAAGCAAATCGCAAAATTGCTTTATCGCATATCTGCAGGGCTCATCGTTCAATAAAGTTTTTCTCGTAATTCGATACTGAGTTATGGGCATTAATGTTGATTTAATGGTTAGTTTATGGTCATTTATGAGATAAGATTTAGATCTAATAGAAAGGTTATTTCACGTAGGGTGATATATTTGATATGGTTTCAGCATTAAGAACTTTCCCGTCACCTTAGCTCATACCATTATTGTTTCCTTACATGTAAAATTGCAGGAGCGGAAAGCAGAATAATATACGCAGCAGTGTTCAGAGTGTAATGGGAAAGAAGGGAAAAGCTTCGGTTGCTGAAGACAAAGAGGTGACGCCATTATACACAGACACCACCTGTAATAGAGATGCCAGCATAACCACTTGGGAAGGCATGTATAGTCTACTTGAAGAAGAAAACCCCAGAGTCATGGAAGTTAAAGCCACAACAGACTCACGTGGGTCGTCTGAGGCATCAATTACTAAACTTTCATGTTCGTTCTTGCACCAGATAGTGGAAACACCTAAGATTCTTCCATACACAGACATGGTCAAGTGGGCACTAGACAGTGCTGATATATCAGACAAACAATTCAAGTCTCGAGGTCAAGACCTCATTGGGTTATTAACTCCTTAGGATTTAAGGCTTATGTATCATCTACCAGAGCCACAAGCAACCTACAACAAACAGTCTGTGGAAAAGTTCACCAAAGAAAACGAAGATTGGGTGGAGTGCACCAAGAACTAGTTAGTAAGGGAAGAACCATTGAAAAAGGGTAAAGAGTGCTTACCGTGGCCCATTTAGACCACGGAGGAGGTGAAACTAGCACGAGGGAAGCTCAGATCGAGAAAAGGAGGCAGTTTCCGATGCACGATTAGCATTTAGAAACCCCTCAAGAAGGAAAGCCTCGAAGCACTCGGTCGCATGGAAGCTGGGAATGCCGTGGGGAAAAAGCGCTAAAGGCTAAAGGCGGGACCTGCGCTCCAAAACTAGTGGTATATATCAGAGGCACCCTTGAGTGGTAAGCGAATTTGGCTGAAACCTAGTGATTCCATTCAGAGCTCGACACATGGCAGGAAGAAGGAAAGAATACAAGCGTGCTCAGAATCAATGAAGCCCACAAAGAGATGTTGTTTCATAAGTGAGATACACAGATTAGGAAGGCAGAATAGGCAGCGAAAGAAGCAGTGACAGCGGAAAACAATGTCATTGACTGTGTCAATGAAAACCTGCACAGATCAAACCTCATATAAGAAACCACTCCTGGATTCCTCCCAAAAGCACAGCAATTGCAGACAAGCTAGAGACAGAAAGCTGAGGAAAGGGTATAGTCCATTAAGAAGTTAACCAAGTTGAATTGGGAAACTTACCGGCAGTACTTGGTTAAACTACATAGTCAATGCATGACTCTCAAATGCCTTACGAACTCTACTGAGAAGATAGAACTAGCACTTGCTGATTCTGTTTTCGTAGGGCAACTAAAATCGGAGGTCGGCCAACCGATGCTCCTCAAGCCGATGTTGAATGCTTGCGACCACAGAGAACAGATACATAGATAGTTAATTTCCAGATTCAGTTTTAGTTTTAGTTTTGATTTATTTTTGCCTTAGATGAGGACGTCATTTAAACCTCCTCCTATATTTTTGTAATAAAATATTTTTAGTATTTAGGTAGTAGTATTTTAACCCCTCTGATGCATTTAGAGAAGGGTCCTGAAATTTTTCAAAAACATTTCCTCAAAACATGCACTTCTGCACCGTGAGAGGAGGTTTTGATGAATGAATGGAGCGATATTTATTGATCCTTGTGTTTAATGTCTGCTACTGAAATGCACTTTTGTACTCTTATTAGATATTGAATTAGGAAGAGATAAATCTATATTGTTGAAGCTCATGAGTAGAACTTGTTATGAATGGTACTTTTATCTCTTAATGATTTCTACTTATGTGTCAAAGTAATATTTTATGCTCAGTTACTTATATATGAAAGCTTGAATGTTTCACTTATCATTTGGAACTTTTATACGGTGATACTTATTCACCCATTATTCACCCATCCTAAAAAATGGTTGCCCAAGTTTAATCCTAAAGCAGGCATGCTAGCAGAAGAACACATAAATAACTTTATGTTATTGATAATTTTAAATGGTGTTACTAATGAAGATGCTGTTGTTCGGCTTTCCCCTTACACTTTACAAGGAACAGCCAGATCCTGGTATTTTTCATTACCATCAGGATCCATCACGGGACATTTTCCAAGAGCAATTCTTAACTAAGTTCGGGCGATTATAGATCTACAACAACACTGATCAATGATCTATCAAATCTAAAGGCTGAACCAAGAGAGCCTATCAAAGATTTTAACTCGTGTTTCAACAAGATTTTGAATAAAATTCTGACCGCTTCAAGCCTAACGAGGAAGTTAGAAGTGAATGGTACATATCTTCTTTACCATTGAACATAGCTATCTTCATTGATAGGGTTGCCAAGGCAACATTGGTTGAAAACATGAAGGAAGCAATAGTGGTAGAAAAACATATCTTAGCTTCAGAAAAGAAAAACATTGTCGATGAAAGAAAATCTAAGAAGGTTACTTTTAGAGATGGTCCTAACAAAAAGCAATCAAAAGACCCATTTGATTTAGAAGGATTGCAAAAAGTATTGAAAACCATGTCTAACAAAATGGTTGACATTAAGAAACAAGTAGCAGAGACTTCTTCCAAGAAACCCTACAAGCCTTATATGAAAAATTCCTCGACCGATTCAAAGCTGCCCAATGCTATAACAAATGTAGAATCAGAAGAAGAAGAAGAGGAAGTTTCTAATGAGGAACCTACTGATGAAGATGAAGTTGTAGAAGTACAGGGAATGTGGGACTTCATCCTTCTAGATGAAGAAGATCAAGAGGCATTACCAGTTAGTACCAGAAGCAGAAACCAAATCGATCCTCCACAACTTAGTCCTAAACAGAAGAGTGCAAGCTCAACATCTAAAGATAAATTTGTAGGTAAGAAATCATCACCAAAAGCGACCCAAACAAGCCCAGTCCAATCTGATCCATCAACTCCATCTAAAACACTGATTGTTTCTGATGGAGTATAATATCATTGAAGACATGAAGAAGAATAGGGCTAACATTACTTTTCATGAATCGAGCAAATTGAAACATCAACAGAAGCTACCTTTGAAAGAGTTACATGCAATACCAGTTGCACCTCTTCTTGCCGCTGTAATCTCACAAGCTTCTCATGAGATGGGAAAACCTCCAACTAATATGGCAAATAAAGTTGATCCGAATGATATTTCTTTAATTGGAGGTATGTCAAAATCCCATACTCCCCCATTCCTTCTTACTTACAAAATTTTCAATAAAAACTTGCATAATTTTTTTGTAGATTCAGGAGCTTCATCTAATATCTTACCTAAAACAATCTGTGCAAAGTTAAACGTCCAACCTAAAAAATCTGCAGTACACATAGTTTAGTTGGACCGATCACAGGTTGAAGTAATCGGTGAACTAAATCAAGTTACCATAAGGCTGTCATCTAATCCAAAGGTATGTCAAGTTATTGATATTCTAGTTGTAGACATTCTCTAATTTTATGGCTTAATTCTGTCTATGGATTAGTCTGAAAAGCTTCATGGATACTTTGCGACCCACTAGTCACATATGTGGCTCCCTTACAACGGTAAACCGAATCAGATAAAGGTTGAGCAAGAAAGAAACCAAAAATACATAGTGATGGAATTGGAAGGAGAAAATGAACCTGTAGCATACAACAACAATATAATTGGAAACTATTCTGTTGACTATTTATTAGGAAATTTTAATGCTCATTCTTCGCCTTATTTAGAACATTCTGTTTTGTCTCAAGTAGAAAACTTTTCTCAAATAGATAGTTCTAAATGTGTTAATTTTATAGATTGTCCTGTAAATAAATCTTTATTTTGGAAATTATTTTTTGATGGTTCCAAGTCTAATGATGGAGCAGGAGTGGGATGTGTATTGGTTAGTCCAGAGGGAAACAAAACTATGCTAACATGTAGACTTGAGTTCGATTGCACAAACAACACTGCAGAATACGAAGCTCTACTCCAAGGACTATACAAGGAAATTGGATTAAATATCAAGTATCTACAAGTCTTCGGAGACTCTGAGATTTTTATTAAACAGGTATGAAATACTATACATTGTCTATCAGGTTATTTAAAACATTATCAATCTTTAGTGCAAGATCTGACTGAACATTTTATAGATTTAATATTTCACTTATTCCGAGACTCCAAAATGCTAGTGCTGACCTCCTGGCTAACGTAGCCTCCAAGTTTATTCCCTCAGAAGACTATAGCCCAGACAGATTCTCAATCAAATTGATCATTAGGCCCTCCATCCCTGATAATGTTACAAACTGGAGAATTTTTAACAATGATCCTAATATTGTGAGTTTCCTGACATCTGAAGGATCCTACACTAATGAGATAATTGATGAGGACCAACATGAAAAACAGTTACAACAAGAAAGCACTAATAATGCCATACCAAAATATGTAGTCAATTTGGAAGACCTATATGATTTGAAAGACCTATTTAAGAGATCTACCAATTCAAAACTTCAGAGTTCCACTCTAAACTATGAACTAGTAAATCTAGGAATGGATACCGAGCCACAGAATATCAACTTAGGTCTTGGCCTAGCCCCTGAAGAAAAATTAGCCTTTGTTCGTCTCCTGAAACAATACAAAAGTGTCTTTTCTTGGAACTACGATGACCTTAAGACTTATGACACTTTGATCATTCAACATACTATCCCAATGATAGTTGATGAAAAACCTGTCCAGCAAAAGCTAAGGAAGATCCATCCTAATCTAGAAAGTTAGATTAAGTCCAAGCTCAATAAATTATTGAAAGCCAAAATTTTTTTTCCTGTTCGACATTCTAGATGGGTTTCCAACATGGTTCCGGTCAGAAAGAAAAATGGAGATATTAGAATTTTTATTGACTTTTGAAATCGGAACAAAGCCTACCAAAAGGATAATTTTCCCCTGCCTCCTATGGAACAAATATTGCAAGCAGTTGCAGGATCAGAATTAATGTCCTTATTAGATGGTTTCTCTGGTTACAACCAGGTTCTGGTCCATCCTGATGATCAGCTAAAAACCAAGTTCATAACCAAATGGAGTACTTACGCGTATCAAAAGATGTTGTTTGGTCTAATTAATGTTGGCACCACATTTCAAAGGGCCATGGACATCGCATTTAAGGGATTAGTAAACAAAACGGTGGTGATTTACTTGGATGACATAACAATATATTCTAAAAAAAGCGGTAATCGTCTCAGAGACTTAAAGCAGTTCTTCCAACATTGCCAAAGGTATGGGATTTCACTTAACCCAAAAAGGTCCTTTTTTGCATTAAGTGAAGGAAAAATTCTTGGATTTATAGTGTCAAAATCTGGAATCCATATTGATCCCGATAGAATTAAGGAGATTTCTGAAATATCCTTACCACATAATAAGAAAGCCATGCAATCCTTGCTTGGCCAAACTAATTTTGTCAAAAGATTTGTTCCAGACTTCTCAAGGATTGTGTCACCATTACAATCAATGATAAAGAAGAATTAACTCTTCAAATGGGGCCATGAGGAATATGAAGCATTCAATCTAATCAAGCAAGTGATTATTAATGTCCCATCCTTAGCGACTACAAATTTTCCTGATCCTTTTATTTTATATACATTTGCCTCTAATAAATCATATGCTACGATACTCACTCAAGCTAATCAAGACAAGGAGGAAGCTCCAATTGACTTTTTTAGTTCAAATCTGCAAGGGGATGAATTAAATTATTATGATGTTGAGAAATAGGCTTATGATGTTTTCAAAGCGATCGAATATTTTAGACCCTTTCTTCTTAAAACCCATACAAAGATCATAGTGTCGTTTCCAGTAGTAAGGAATCTCTTAGTACAAAAAGATGTGGGTGAAAAGAGAGAAAATTGGGTCACTACCTTACAAGAATATGACGCTGAGATCAGGCCGGCAAATATTGTAAAAGGTCGAGGCTTTTGCAAGATGTTGGTTGGAGCATCACTTATTTCTGAAATATCATCTTCAAATCAAGAGGTACAAATGTATGAGGTAATCCTAAACGATATTGAATTGAGATATGTTGATATCATATTTTATCTAAAAAATGGATATGCTCCTTCAAATCTGGATTATACAAAGAAAAGAGCTCTAATATTGAAGGCTAAGTAGTATCAACTTGTAAACGATGTACTTTCTAGGATGAATTATGATTCTCCTTCGATGTCTTGATAAATCTGAAGCTGAAAAGGTGTTGCAGGAACTCCATGATAGACCAGCAGGTGGACATTATGCGAGAGATGCTACAACACATAAAATTTTGTGCGCAGGATACTATTGGCCTACACTATTTAAAGATGTGCATAGCTATGTAAGGAAATGTCAAATTTGTCAAACTGCTAACGGGAGACAAAATAAACCATCATTGCCTTTGCAACCAATTAATATTGATCAACCTTTTGATCAATGGAGATTGGATATAATAGGTGAGATCATTCCTCACTCTTCTAAATAGCGTAGGTATATCCTTACAACTACAGATTATTTTACTAAATGGGTAGAAGCAATTCCTCTTAAGACAGCTGATGTTGAACACATCATTGATTTCATAGATCAGTTCATAATCACCAAGTTTGGTTTATCCTTTGCTTTAATGTTTGATAATGCATCATATTTTTCTAGCAATGCTATGACTGAATTTGCACTTAAAAGAGGTTTTAAGCTTAAATATTCTGCCAATTATTACCCACAAGGGAATGGGTTGGCCAAATCAATGAATATAAACTTAATCAGAATCATTAAGCAAACCACTGATCAGAATCATAAAAATTGGCACAAATCTTTGATGTATTCTCTGTGGGCAGACTGAATAACCCAAAAGGCTTCCATTGGCACTTCGTCCTTTAATTTAGTTTATGGGAAAGAAGTAGTTCTCCCAACTCATCTAGCAATTCCTTCTTTGGCCTTAGTTCAATTTATTGACAAAACACCAACTTCATCTTTACAACTAAGACAGCTACATATTCTTAAGCTAGAAGAGCAACGAGAACAAGCTAAAATCACACACGCTCATCATCAGGCATTAGTGAAAGCTTCCTTTGATTCAAGCATGGTATCTAGGAAGGATTTTCAAATTGGAGATTTAGTTTTGAAATGTGATGAGGCTCACGAGGAAAAAGGCAAACATTTGAAATTCCAAAGAATGTGGCTTGGCCCATTCCAAATTGTTGAAATCATAGGTCCATCCACTTTCATGTTGCAAGACTTAGCAGGGAAAAGAGAATCTTTACCTGTTAATGGGAAAATTCTCAAAAAATACTTTCCATAGAAGATGACCTCTTCTATTTTTGTAAATAATTGTTTATAGCTTTATTTTGGTAATAAAACTAGTTGTAAATGGTTAAACTTTGGGAATTCACGAAAAAGATTAGCTTTTCTTTTATATTTTGCTTTTTTGCTTGTATAAATAGAATTGATTTGGAAAATCGATCATTATTATTGAAAGATACAGTCAAATGCTACAAGCTTGAAAATGTTACTGGTTTCAGCCTTACGAATTTTGATGAAAAACAACCTTTAGTTGGAATTTGTTTTATATCAGTCAATGAAAAGCATCAATAACAAAACAAAGATTCTCTGTAGAAAAGCTCTCTCCAAAAACTCTACAATTGTCGTCCAGAGCTATTCTTAAGGAACCAATGACTCCCTCCCCATCTGGGGAATTACGAGTTTCAAGGAATAATCCAATGATACACTATAAGCTTAAAGAATAAGAGGTCTCATCACAAGCCGACTTATCATGATCATAGATATTATGACTTGCTGACATTGCCAAAACTGCATACCAAAATAGGGAAATGACTCAAGATTGTTGCAATCAAAAGACAAGGGGTCTCATCACGAGCCAACTTGTTCAGAAAAGTTATAAATCAAGTGAATGGCACTGTCATAATTTGGCTACCAAACCAAGACATTGTTCTTTAAGAATTAAAGAAAACAAAAAACAACGTGTGAATATGGATTGATCCTTGAAAATTGTATATTTCTCCAAGTAGGATATAGGATCATTGCTGGGTAACAGGTAACCCTGTCGAGGCTATGAACACCTGCTGGTAGCAGAGGCTCTAGCTATGACAAATGAGTATACTTAAAACTGATCTACAGAGAAGCCTTTATTTTTATCTTTATAGACTAAATAGTGGCTGATGTAAATACAATGACTGACTTTGGGAAGTAAATAATCAGAGTTAACACAGAAGAAACAAACTACCATTAACGGATGAAAGCATGATGCACTTTATATTTCTATGATAAAGTTTGATTTTCCAGAAAACTTTTCTGTTTTGGAAGTTTAGAAAATTCAAAAGACAATCAGAGATAACTGGTTCTTCCTAGTGAATCGCCAATTGTTGTGGACAACAACAACCCCGTTTTTTATTTAGTTTTAGTAATAAAGCTAAATAAATGGGGACCCTTCTAAAAAATAAAAAAACTAACACTTATGTTTCCCTTTGAATAAAACATGCTATCATAAACCCAAAAACTTAAGTTTTATGATAAGTTCCGAATAAAAGTGTTCTCTCAACAACAAAACATCACATCACAAAGGGTAATGGAGGACATCATATAAACAAACTTCTGAAATTGTGAAAACGTGATGCGAGATCGTGTGCCTTAAAGACCCATCGCGCATCGCAGCTTTCGTATGCCGCAAGTATCACCTAAGATGAAATATCCCGATTCGACGATATGCGATAAGGCATCTCGCAAATCGCATCTCACAGATGCATAAGGTGATAAATGATTGTTAACAAAACAGATTATCGATATTTCCATCTGCGATATTGTGAAGCAAATCGCAAAATTTCTTTATCACAGATCTGCAGGGATCATCATTCAATAAAGTTTTTCTCGTAATCAGATACCGAGTTATGGGCATTAATGTCGATTTAATGGTTAGTTGATGGTCATTTACGAGATAAGATTTAGATTTGATTGAAAGGTTATTTCATGTAGGGTAATATATTTGATATGATTTTGGCATTAAGATCTTTCCCATCACCTTACCTCATACCATTATTCTTTCGTTACTTGTAAAATTGCAGGAGCGGAAAGCAGAATAATATATGCAGCAGTGTTAAGAGCATAATGGGAAAGAATGGAAAAGCTCCCGTTGCTGAAGACAAAGAGATGACGCCCTTATACACAGACACCACCTATAACAGAGATGCTAGCATAACCACTTAGGAAGGCATGTACAGTCTGCTCGAAGAAGAAAACCCCAGAGTCATGGAAGTTAAAGCAACACCAGACTCATGCAGGTCATCTAAGGTGTCAATTACTGAACTTGCATGTTCATTCTTGCACCGGATAGCGGTAAGACCTAAGATTCTTCCATACATAGACATGGTCAAGTGGGCACTAGACAATGCTGGTATATCAGAAAGACAATTCAAGTCTCAAGGTCAAGACCTCATTGGGTCATTCACTCCATAGGATTTAAGGCTTATGTATCATCTACTAGAGCCACGGGCAACCTACAACAAACAGTTCGTGGAAAAGTTCGCCAAATAAAATGAAGATTGGGTGGAGTGCACCAAGAACTGGTCAATAAGGGAAGAACCATTGAAAAAGGGCAAAAAGCGCTGACCAAGGCCCATCGAGACTACGCAGGAGGCAAAGCTAGCACCAGGGAAGCCTGGATCGAGAAAAGGAGGTAGTTTCCGATGTGTGATTACCGGGAAAAACTCCTCAAGAAGGAAATCCTTGAAGCACTCGGTCACATGGAAGCTAGGAAAACTGTGGGGAAAAAGCGTTAAAGGCTAAAGGCGAGACCCGCGCTCCAAAACCAGTGGTATATATCAGAGGCACCCTTGAGTGGTAAGCGGATTTGGCTGAAACCTAGCGATTCCATTCAGAGCCCGATGCATGGCAGGAAGAAAGAAAGAAAACAGGTGCACTCAGAATCAATGAAGCCCACAAAGAGATGTTATTTCATCAGTGGGACACACAGATTAGGAAGGCAGAATAGGCAGCGAAAGAAGCAACGACAGTGGCAAACAACGTCATTGACTGTGTCAATGAAAACCTGCATAAAGCAAACCTCATATTAGAAACCACTTCCGGATTCCTCCCAAAGGCACATCAACTGTAGAAAAGCTGGAGACAGAAAGCTGAGGAAAGGGCAAAGTCCATCAAGAAGTTAACCAATTTGAATTGGGAAACTTACTGGCAGTACTTGGTTAAACTGCATAGTCAATGCATGACTCTCAAATGCCTTATGAACTCTGCCGAGAAGATAGCACCAGCACTTGCCGATTCTGTTTTCGCAGGGCAACTAAAAATTGGAGGTCAGCCAACCAACACTCCTCAAGCCGATGTTGAATGCTTGTGACCACAGAGAATAGATACATAGATAGTTAATTTCTAGATTCAGTTTTAGTTTTAGTTTTGATTTATTTTTGCCTTAGATGAGGACGGTAATTTAAACCTCCTCCTATATTTTTGTAATAAATTATTTTTAGTATTTAGGTAGTAGTATTTTAACTCCTCTCATGCATTTAGAGAAGGGTCCTGAAATTTGTCAAAAAAGTTTCCTCAGAACATGCACTTCTAGACCCTGGGAGGAGGTTTTGATGAATGAATGGAATGAGATTTATTGATACTTGTGTTTAATGTCTGCTACTGAAATGCACTTGTGTACTCTTATTAGATATTGAATTAGGAAGAGATAAATCTATATTGCTGAAGCTCATGAGTAGAACTTGTTATGAATGGTACTTTTATCTCTTAATGATTTCTACTTATGTGTCAAAGTAATATTTTATGCTCAGTTATTTATATATGAAAGCTTGAATGTTTTAGTTATCATTTGGAACTCTTTTACGGTGATACTTATTCTGTTTATGCTTAATATATGAATGACTTATTATGCGATATGCTTCTCACAATTGTTTCGGCTAACTTTTTATACGAAACAAATCATTTTTATCGAATTCTTTTCTTGTAGCGATTGAACGCTCTTTATTACCAATTGCTGTTAGAAATTATTTTAGATTGCATAAGTGAAAATTTGAATCCCGGCTTAGTTTTAGACTTAAATATTTCTTTATACAATTGCATGTTTTAAATTAGACTTAGACTAAAAGCATTTTACTTAGAAATCTTTAGAAAAAAAAAATATCAATTCTTATCAACACACACAAATTGGGAAACTGGTCCCATTATCCCCAGTTGGACTCACCACCCCAAACAAAAAAGGAGTTGCATTCGAGGTCCAGATCGGGTGGGTATCCCCCTTGTTATAGACTTGATTTTTGGGGCTTCAACAAGCCCCAGGATCAATCAAGTTATTATGGACCATAATAACATCAATGTGCACATCCACTACTAGGCTACCAAGATCCAAGTATTTTGGAGAGATCACCCTCCCAATCATTAGATCAGATAGTTTTCCAATAGCATTGATTGTGGGGATATCTCTTCTTCTTTTGCCAAGCCTTTTGAAGCATTCCTCCTTGATAAGCTTGTTGTAAATGGGAAAATATTTAATGGCCAAGAGAAGGGGTATCTTGACACGCAAGTTCTTCAATTCTCCTAGAAGTTCAACCTCTTCTGGGATGTGTTATTTATAGTGGACCATCCTTTTACGATAAAGAGGTGCATTGACTTGAGTGACACTTTATTCCTTCTATTCTGCAAGATCTTTAGGTGAATAAGGTGGGTTATTATCTAGGAGCACCTTCTCAGACCTAAGGTTGATCTCTAGGATTTCCACAACATAAGTAGGATAGGATGTCTCCTGTAACAACCCCTCCCAGGTCCACCCAAAGTAACCATGCCAACCGAGAAAAACATGATAAGAGAGGCTACTATGATCAGATTTGGCCTCCTATGTGAACTTAATGAAGTAGAATCGATGTAACATCACACACAGTCATCCAACATCATCAACATAACCCTCAATAGAAAAGTCAGCCACTCAGACAGCATGTATGTTGGTCCCACTATTATTCTGCATCTCTTATGCCATATTCGCTCTCATGCTATGGGAAAGGGAGTGACCGAAAACCCAAAGTTGCTCTCACAGGCCTGCTTGGCAATGATTGTGGTCCAAAATTGGCATTTTTGTGCCAACGACACTTGGATTTAAGCTACTTTTCTAGCCTAGAATCTTGGACTTTTCCTAGAACTTGATGTAACTTTCAAAATTCATTAAAGACATGATAACAATGTTGATCAATAAAAATCACCCTCAGGACTAGGACTGAGCATCCCCTACAAGTCTATGATACAAGGCATAGCATAAATGACTGAAACAACTTATGAAACATAACAAGAAGGATCACCTCCTTCTCCATTGAACTACTACGTCATCAATTATGTCTTGAATCCATCCATTTAATAGTTACATGTAAACACATGAAATAACCATGACATGAATGAGTCATCTAACCATTCTTATAACTAACACTAAACCATGTAAATATCATATATTTGACAACCATTAAATCCACATATAAATTAGTGCAAAAGTAAGATAAATTAACTTTTAAGTAAGATAAATTAACTTTTATTAATCATAGGAAAATACGACTAGGTTCGGTACTTGCACTTACCACCTGACCATAGACATCGTTGAACCAAATCTCTTTTAGCTAGTCACCCCCATGTCATATTCTAGGCATGAATGTGGGATCTCATATAACAACCAATCCAAGAACAACCAAGGAAATGTGTAGGTTAAAACACCTCCACCCTCACCAAACCGTGATCACATGAAAATCGATGATCTGATCACAACCAAACCGAAATTGGAATGCCATCCAAAATCCATCACTATACTGGAGGAATTTTCCATCTCCCTGTCTCTTAGGCTTTACCGCAATCCATATCTATATCAATAGGCCCTAAACTGAGACTACTCCCTCAGGATTTACTGTGTATCCTTCCAAAATAGGTCAAGGGATTCCTAGGCCATTGGGAATGAACCTTGATACCACCTCCGGCTTGGATTCTGAAATCCGTTTGGAAATTCCAAAGCTCAAAAACTAAAATAACATCCCAATATACCATGGCATCCAGAAAAAGGCAAGTCTAGGTGGAAAACCACTGTCATAACTAGGCAAGACCATGCTGTCGACAAAAAGAGAACCATACACCAATATGAAAATCCATGCATGTCCAAACTAGCTAGGAAATCAAAAAGGTTGCATGCAAGTATTCCTACTGAAGTTGCTTGATCTTGCTTTTCCTTCCTTGATCCTTGTTTTCCTTCCTTTCCCTTTGCTTTCTTTTCCTTCCTTGATCCAAATATAGAGTGCTCCAAGAAAACTCAAAGTGACCAAGAGTGAGAGAGAGAGATTTGAATGAGAGAGCTCCAAAATTTCACTGACCAAGAGGTTAACACTAACTAAGAAACTTGCCAACTGATCCTCGGAATCCTTTTTATCAATGAGGCCTCTAATTTCTTCATTTTCCATTACTTTCCTTCATATTCCTCCTCACATGTAACTTGTGACCTTTTACCTTCCTTTTCTCGTAATTTCCTTTATTTTCATAAATAAATGTGCCAAAGATGCCTTTTTTCCTTTTAATGCCTTTTCCTTTGCCAATTTCCTTAACCAAAACACACATCCAATGATGCCCCATAGGATATATTTTCCCAACATTCATCTTGGGATACGTCTCCTTTACTCGTGGTGTTATTTTTCTTTTATTCACTTTTGTTACATAAAATTTTCACCAGGGCTATTACAGAACCCTCCCCCTTGGGAAAAACATCCTCAGTGTTAAACCACACCAAGACCTTAACAAGACTGCTGAAAAGAAAATATACTACCCATGGAGATTTATAACTTAGCTCATTGCAGTATTTATGATGAAATACCTTCTCAAAATCAAAACATGATGACAACATAACCACATAACAACCATATAGCATACTGGAGCTTTACATCACATCTCATTACGGTATTTACAATAACCACATATGCACATTTACTAAATCAACAAATAAAAGGATATAATGCACGTATCAATCAATAAGGGAATCTAGATGCTCATGCCTCCACCCTCCAAGTAATACCAAGATTCGCCTCCTTCCCAGGAAGTCTAGAATCCGCTTCCATAGTCGAACTACATCCAATGTCTAGCGGTACAATCCTGCATTACATTTCCTCTTAGGGAACAACTACCGACTCATTGTTCTAGGGTGCACTCCTAATGTGCATCTGATTCCATCTCGCAATGTTGATGACCAAAACCAATATATATGTGACCTTCCCTTCTCTTCTACACAATCCCTTAGGAAATCCGGTCACCCCCTTCCTTGCAGTCACTCACCATTCAAGTTCCCCGGAATCCCTGGTCCCTGGAAATGCATCCCTTGGAAAGGATTCCTTGCATCGGAAGATCAAACAACCAAGGCATATACCTACCTCAACCATCATACTAGTCATACATGCTCATGGGAATCAATGGTAATTATTGGGTACCAGTGTCCTACAATGGGCCTGCTATTGAAGTGATTGACAAGCATATTGTTGCATGTTCTAATTTCTTTTGCTGCTGCTGCTAATTCGTGACGTCAATTTTGGCCACTCAACTGGGCATGTTCATGCATTCTTGTTCCAAGCACATAACTTCCATTAGATTCAAATAAATTGAAATAACCTCAAATCATACCTCTTTGGTAGTTCGTTAATAAGGTACACTTGCAATCCTGTTTGCTTCTTGTCACAACAAGTCAAACTAACTATTTGATCAAAGCATGATGTATAAACATATCACATCAGGTTAGCTCAAAACACAACCATCATATATCAAAATCATGAATCTCATGTAGCCATCCCAATCATAGATCACATGTAATCATCATAGACCATAATCATAAATCACATGTATAATAAAACCAAAGTAAAATATTGATACTTATCCTTTAATCAATCCTTATGATCTGAAAATCACTCGTGACTGACCTCAGTTAATTAATTAATAGATGAGGTATTACACACTCATGTGCTGGTGTGTGTGTGTGTGTCTATGTTATTTTAGGCAACGGATCGATCAGATTGAAAAATACACAGACATTGGAAGAGTGGAAAAATAGTAAGAGGAACACAATAAGCAAGTACAAGAACACAACAGATTTAATAAGGAGTTCACCCTATTCTCCAGGGCTATGTCTTCGGTCTAGATTTCAATGGTGGCCTTCTTTTATTGTGTATTTGAAGCAGATATTTACAATGAGGAGCTCAATTTGAGTCTCCTGAAACAGAGTATGCTCGGTAGGGTGGTTCTTGGATCCCCCAAGCCACTAGAGTACACAGACTATTTTCCTTTCCAAGTCTTGACCTTTCTGGTCTTTAATGGGAGAAGCCCAATGTGGTGCTCAATTCCCGACAGATCCTCTCAGGGATTTCTTGAACCTCTCAATATTTATGTCTGCTCGATGTCACCTTATGCTGCAAGTCAGCTCGGCCTTCTGTCTTTTTGCTTCTTGCTTCACTGTCTCTTCTTTTCTTTGTCTTCGTTCTCTTCTCCTCTCAGTGTCCTCTCTTCTTTGTCTGTTCATGGCTTAAAGTCAATTCATCTCACGACTGTTCGATTCCCCTTCCACCCCTTCGGTTCGCCTGCTGTTGTTCGTTTGGAGTTCCCTGCCTCAGTGTCATCGCCAACATCCATAGGGAAGTGCCCACTTGTCCTCTCACGAATTTTGCCAACTCTTCCTCAACGGTTCGGTAATTCAGTTACACTGTGGAATGACTCATCCACCAACTCAGCGGTCAAATCGGAATTTAGAATTTTATGTGTCGCGGCTAAATTCCTCTATCAATTTCGGTTCCTCCATCGGGTGAAATCTTCGCCGTTAGATTTGGAGCCCCTAGATCCTACGACATTTGCTGATTTCGCGTGGTTGAATTGCTCGACCATTAGCGCACGATGAGAGGCGATTTTCTCTCTCATTCGCCTGCCATACGTCATGCACTGAATGAAGTCTCTTGTTTTTCTTCAAATCCGCTTACCGCCCAAGGATGCCCCTGATATACTATCGGTTTTGGAGTGCAGGTCCCGTCTTTTGCCTTAGAGCCTTCCCCATGGTTTCTCGGCTTCCATGCGACTGAGCACTTTGGGGCCTTTCCTTCTCGAGGGGTTTTTCCCAGCAATGCGTGATTAGCATAAAAAATGGCATCCGTTTCCCAATCCGGGCTTCCCAAGTGCCAATTTTACCTCCTGCGCAGACTCCATGGGCCTCGATCAGCGCGCTTTGACTGAGGTCCTTGTTGTTCCTTGCTGGCTACAATCTGCCACTGTCTAGAGGTCTTCTTGATTGCTCTATGTTCATAAATTTGATGTCTGTCCTATCTTAATACAGTCATGGTTCTTTAATAATCTTCATGTATCCAATTCGGATCACAGCCTTCCCACTGAAAAAGCTTTTCGACCACCAAAAGTTGGTTTTCAAGCATCGACTAAGTGAGGGTACAATTGTCTCACTTATCCAATCTCTATCCACTTTGCACTGCTCGGATTTGAACCCTTGATCCCTAATCTGAGGTACTCAACATCTCCTCTATGTGTCGTCCTTACCTTCCTGTAATTCATTAAGATATTCAGGTAGCAGGTCGTCAATAGAAGGCAATTGACTCTCCTCTTCGGGATCCTCAATTAGATAGGGTTCAAACAATCTCAGGCAATCTACATTCACGACTGAGTATATGTGCATGTAAGCTGGTAGATCAAGGAAAAAAGCATTTTCACCAATCTTCTCAAGTATCTTGAAGGGTCAATACCTGATAGGCTTTAGCTTCTTACCTTCACCTTGCATCCTATCCTTGCTGATATACAGCCAGACCTGGTCACCAACTTGGAAACTATGCTCCATCTGATGCTTGTCATGCCTTGCCTTCTATTTGGCTTGGCTCTTTTCTAATTTTTCTTGCACTGCCTGGTGGATCTCTTGGATCTGTTCAATGAACCTAGTTGCCCTGTCCACATCACTGTGTCAATCAACTATGGTATCTTTACCAAAGACAAAATCCAAAGGAGACCTTGGGGTGAAACCAAAACAGGTCTCAAAGGGAGATCTCTGTGTAGAAGAATGTTTTTATCTGTTGTAAGCATGCTGCACATAACACAAATGTTCATCCCAAAGCTTAGGATGCTTGCTACAATATCCTCTGAGCAACTGGGTCACTGTCCTATTGACTACTTCTGTCTGGCCATTAGTTTGTGGATGAAAAGTTGTGCTTTTCTTTAGTTTGGTGTCCATCAGTTCCCATAGACTTGACCAAAACTTCCCCACAAATCGGATGTCTTGATTAGATACAATGGAAGTGGGTAATCCAAAATGAACCCATACATGTTCAAAAAACAATTTTGTAGTTTGTTCAGCTGTAATCTGTTTATTACAAGGTATCAAAATACACATTTTGCTAAACCTATCCACAACAACATATAGATAATCATGACCTTTCCTAGATTTAGGCAATCCTCCAACAAAATCCATGGAAACACTTTCCCAAGGGTGAGAAGGAACTGGTATGGAGTGTACAAGCCAAGTTTTCTATTGTTGGGCTTGATTTTAGCACACATAGTACACCCACTTACATATCTAGAAACTGTCTCGTTCATTTTTGGCTAATAGCAAAATCTTTGCAGCTGTGCAACTGTTTTGCTTACCCCAAAGTGACCTAATATCAGAGAAGAGTGTGCTTCTCTAATTTTCTTGACTCTTTCAGTTTGTGGAATGCATAACTTCCCACAATGGTATAAGAGTCGGTCCTTTATATGATAATCCAATTCTTCTACTCATTTGCCTTGACTTAAAGTTGCATATACATATTTAAAGTCTATATCTTGAGCATATTGTTCAATGTAGCTTTCATGTAGCACAAAATTATGCTTAAGCATAGTAAATGAATTTATAATAGGTCTAGATAACATGTCTGCAACTTTATTATGTATGCACTTTTTATATCTAATGGCTAAATGAAATTGTTGTAGAAAACCCATTGATCTATAGTGCCTTGATTGTTGCAACTTAGTTTAGGAGTGTAGATATTGAAGTGGTTGATGATCAGTATGTATTACTATCTCTTTGCCCATTAAGTAATGTTTCCACTTTTTCACACTCTGAACTAATTCATACAATTCTTTATCATATGTAGGATAGTTAACTACTGCAGGATTAAAAGTCTCAGAATTATAACATATGGGTTTACCATGCTGTGTCAACACTGCTCCCATGGCATAGTCACTGGCATCTGTTTGGATCTCAAATGGTCTTTGAAGATCAGGTAGTTCTAGTACAAGTGTTGTACTATTCTTTTCTTTCAAGATGTCGAAGGCTTTTTGCTGTTTGCCTCCCCACTGAAACACCTTGTTCAATTCCGGTTAATGCATGTAAGGGAGTTGTAATTAAGGAAAAGTTAGAAATGAACTTCCTCCAATATTGTGCTGCTCCTAAGAATCTTCTAACTTCTATAGCAGATTTGGGTTTAGGCCTGCCACCTTAGAGGGATTTATCTTCAATTCACCACCCCCTAATATATGACCCAAATAATCTAGAGATGTTTTTCCAAATTCACATTTTGAGAGTTTAACATGGAGTTTTTATCTTTTCAAAACATCCAGTGTCTGCTTAACATGCTTTTTTAAGTGTTCTTCCCACATTTTGCTAAAAGTCAGAATTTCATCCAGATACACAATAACAAAATCATCAAGAAAAGGTCTGAGTACATCATTCATTAATCTCATGAAAGTAGCAAGAGCATTAGTTAAGCAAAAAGGCATAACCAGCCACTCATACAATCCCTGCTTTGTTTTGAAAGCAATCTTCCATGCATCTTGTTCTGCAACTCTGACATGATGGTATCACTATGCAAGTCTAGGTTGGAGAAATAAACAACTTTTTTCAATTGATCTAAAAGATCATCTATGCGAGGAAGGGGATAATGATTTTTGATTGTTATCTCATTCAGTGCTCGATAACCAATGCACATTCTCCATGAGCCATCTTTCTTTCTCACCAAAACGATTGGTGACCCACATGGTGATATGTTAGGTCCGATGAACCCTTTCTCGAGCAACTCCTGCACGAGCTTCTTGATTTCAGCATTCTCTAAAGTAGACAACTTGTACATTCCAATGTTCGGTAATGGAGCATCCTGCTGCAAAATAATATCATGTACTATTTCCTTTTTGGGTGGCAGATCTTTAGGTTCTTGAAATAAGATATCATACTCTGAAACAAATTTTTCTAAATCAGCTTGATGTTTAGCATTATAGCCCTCAAATACATTGGCTTTATCAAGTTTCTTTTCCTTTACAACCATCAGTAAGAATTGTCTGCATGAATTTATCATTCTTTTCATCTGCCCTGAGTTTATGAAAGTATAATTATTCTTAAGCTTATGATCTCTTACAAAGTATTCGATTCCATCTTTAACAAGTAGATACTTGTTCTCAGCTCTATAGAAAATAGCTTTCCTATCATACAAGTAAGAACTTCCTAAAACAATTCCACATATATCCAAAGGAATTATGTCTAACTCAACCTCATCTACAAATGTTGACCCAAAAGAAAACTTGAGTTTGCACTATCTAGTCACTTGTAGTTGTGCTTTATCATTTAACCATCCTAATGGGTATGGTTTGTTGTGAGGTGTAGTTGCTAATCCCAACTTCTTTACAATTTCTTCAGAAATTAAAATTACTTGTGAGCCACTATCAAAAAAAGTATCAATCTTTTGATGTTTGGAAATAACTCGAATATGGAAAAGCTCATGTCTTTTTCTCTCATTTTCTTCATCAATAGTAGATTGTCTAGAATTACTAGTAGATGCTTCAGAATTCTTACCTCTTATACTTGTGGCTGAAATGGTTGTCTCATCTCCCGAGTCCGACCCCAAATCTTTCTGAATAGCTGCAACAGTCTTCTTCTTCTTGCCCTCAAACTTCTTAGGTCTCATCTCTGGATGTAGAATACAACAATGCTTATCATCATGCCCATCCTTTTTACAGTGAGTGCATGAAGCCTTGCTTTTTTATGTAGTGTTAGCCTTCCTTGCTTTCCACTTCTGCTTTCTTTTCTTCTTATTCTTGCTTGTAGTGGGTTGGGATGATCCCCCAACTTCTGGACTTCCATTCTTTCCTCTAGCTTCTAGATGAGTAGCTTGTACATATACCTCATCTATACTAGTGGGATTAAACATGAGGATAGTATGCCTCATGTAGCTGTGTAGACCACCAATGTACTTCAACAGAGTCTCAGGTGAGTCTAATGAGATTCCTAGAATCAATGCTCTCTTTCTAAATTCTTGGGTGTACCCTTGCACACTTTTCCCTTTCAACTATCGAAGATTTTGCCAACTCATCATGGCTTGTTGCATGTAGGCCAATGGATAGAACTGCTTTTTGATTGCAGAAACAAATTCACTCCAGACAAAGATGGTCTTACCATGTCTTTTCATCTCAGCTTGGGTTCTACCTTTCCACCAAACCAAGGCAGTGCCTCCAAGGCGTAGGCTTGCTAGCTGAATCTTATTCTTGCCTGAGTCGATATTCTGCACTCTACAATAAACATCAATTTGCCTAATCCACTTGTCCAATTCAACTCTACATCATATATAGGTAGATTAAATTTAACATCTAGTATGATAAAATATGCTTTCTTTTTAGGGCTATCAAGAGGTGTAAGAAAGCTTTCCTCTTTCCCTTTTCCTTTTGAGTGGTCATGGGAATGTGACTCATCTTCTCCTTTGTCTTGCTTAGAGCCTGATGAATCTTCATCCTTATGTTTTCTAAAGTCCCTATACATTTCTTCTAACATGGCCTTTATGGCTAGGAAACTATCTATGAATTGAGGGTCTAGCCCCATAGAACCTTCCTCTGACATTGTCTTCCGAGGATAGACTCTCCCAATTTTAAGATTAGTTTCGAACAACTCTCCTTCTCCTAATTTGAGCTTTGATCTAGTTAACATTCAACAGCTAAACCAATACAAGCTTGTCTAACCTTAATAGCCTAAAGCTCTGATACCACTTGATCTGAAAATCACTCGTGAGTGACCTTAGTTAATTAACTAATAGGTGAGGTACTACAAACTCATGTGTTGGTGTGTGTATCTATGTTATTTAGGCAACGGATCGATCAGATTGCAAAATACACAGACATTGGAAGAATGGAGAAACAGTAAGAGGAACACAGTAAGCAAGTACGTGAACACAACATATTTAATAAGGAGTTCACCCTATTCTCCAAGGCTACGTCTCTGGTCCAGCATTCAATGGTGGCCTTCTTTTATTGTGTCTTTGAAACATAGATTTACAATGAGGAGCTCAATCTGAGTCTCCTAAAACAGAGTATGCTCAATAGGGTGGTTCTTGGATCCCCCAAGCCACTAGAGTACACAGACTCTTTTCCTTTCCAAGTCTTGACCTTTCTAGTCTTTAATGGGAGAAGCCCAATGTGGTGCTGAATTCCCGACAGATCCTCTCAGGGATTGCTTGAACCTCTCAAGCTTTCTGTTTGCTCGATGTTGCCTTATGCTACAGGTCAGCTTGGCCTTCTGTCTTTCTGCTTCTTGCTTCACTGTCTTTTCTTTTTTCTGGCTTCATTCTCTTCTCCTCTCAGCGTCCTCTATTCTCTGTCTGTTCATGGCTTAAATCCAATTCGTCTCATGACTGTTTGATTCCCCTTCCGCCCCTTCGGTTCGCCTACTGCTGTTCATTTGGATTTCCATACCTCTGCGTCATCGCCATCGTCCACAGGGAAGTGGCCACTTGTCCTCTCACGAACTGCGCCAGATCTTCCTCGATGGTTCATTAATTCAGTTACACTATGGAATGACTCATCCGCTAACTCAGCGGTCAAATCGAACTTCAGAATTTTATGTGCTATAGTTTAATTCCCCTGTCAAATTTGGTTCCTCCATCGGGTGCGATCTCCGCCGTTAGATCTAGAGCGCCTAGATCCTACGACATTTTGTCATTTCGTGTGGTTGACTTGCTCGACCATTAGCATGCAATGAGAGGTAGTTTTCTCTCTCATCTGCCTGCCACACATCGTTCGTTGAATGGAATCGCTTAATTTTCTCCAAATCCACTTACCACCCAAAGATGCCCCCGATATACTGCCAGTTTTGGAGCACGGGTCCTACCTTTCGCCTTAGCGCCTTCCCCACAGTTTCTCAGCTTCTATGCGACCATGCACTTTGGGGCCTTTCCTTCTCGAGGGGTTTTGCCTAGCGATGCGCAATTAGCACTAATCACACATCATAAATGGCCTCAATTCCCCAATCCAGGCTTCCCAAGTGCTAGTTTTGCCTCTTGCGCGGACTCCATAGGCCTCGGTCAGGGCGCTTTGACCGAGGTCCTCGTTGTTCCTTGCTGGCTGTAATCTAACACTGTCTAGAGGTCTTCCTAATCGATCTATGTTCATAAATTCGAAGTCTGTCCTATCTTAATACATTCATGCTTCTTTGATAATCTTCATGGATCCAATTTGGATCACCTTAGCTTCCACCTTTGTCTTTATTTTTTATGTACTACGGATCAGTTGCCACACCAGACAAACACCCAGTGCGCTCTCCTCAACCATGTGCACATACACATTGTGTGCATCACACACATACAACTACAAACTTTGTAAAACACCATGCAATACATGCATCTACACTAGTGCCATATGTACCACAGGTACAGAGTATGAACTGTACACTACAACCACCTACACAATGTGTGCACCACATCACATATACATGGCACCACTTGCGCAACATGTACACTACACCATTATACAACGTGTACAAAATATCAAATGTACAGAGCATCACATGCATGACATGTGCACGGCACCACATGTACATAGCATCACATTCACAACATGTACACAACACCACATGCACACAACACCACATGTACAACATATACACAACACCACATGCTCACAACACCACTTGTACAATCATGCACACAACCCCATATGTACATAGCACCATATGTACAACATGCATAAAACACCATATATACATAACACTACATATCCAACATGTACATAGCATCATTTGTACACATCACTGCATATCCAACATGTGCACAACCCCATATGCACACAACACCACATATCCATCATGTACATAGCACCATCTATACTCATCACTGCATATACAATATTCGTACAAGACTATATGTACCCTCTTGTACATAACATTGCATTAACAACATGTACACAAGCTATGTATACACAACACTGCATGCGCACAACATCATAGATGCAAAATGTACAACATATACAACATATGCACAACAATAGTGCCTCACATTCAAAACCACACTACCTCTACCAAGAAACCTTGCTCCCAGTGTCTTATCTATGCTTGTCCCAGCATTTTGCAGACCACACTGCTTTCATTTTTCCACTGTATACCTCAGTATAACTTGTCCATAACATAGGCATAATACAAGTATACGATATCAATTCATAACCACATGATACTGACCTCTTATATTTTTCATGATTACTCTTCCCACTTGATTCCTCATGAACCATGAACCTCTTCATACCATTCACCTGCATAAGAAATCATTTGTCCATAAGAACGATCCCTCACAACCCTCTCTGACAACGACATAGATACATGGATACATACATAAATATATAAACGTTATCATAAAAAAATCATCATCATGTCAGACAATGACATACATTCATACATAGATGTATACATATATAAACATCAACATAATCATGATCATAACATAATTACCAAATAACATAAGGTCTAGGTTAAGAGAACTTCCTTATTTGTGCACAACATGCACAACATTGAGAAAAATTGTTCCCAACATAGCCAAGGCATCCGACATCTCAGATCCATTTACTTTACTTTTTATGGATACCTTTCTCATGTTTTCCCTGTCATCATCCATTTAACACAATGGACCCAAAATAGGGGACTTTTGAGGTATAAAATGGGCCTCCTAAGGAAATTATAAAATAATAGTGGAAATAATAAAATAAGATTAGATTACATCATCAAATTTTAGAGGGAAAAAAGAAAAAACTATTTTTTCAACTCATATTTTCAATTTATGTCCCTATGGGTTTACTCAAATTTTGAGTGGAAACACCAGTTGGATGCAGAATTTGATTCCTCATCCAAGGAGTACCCATGTTGCATACTTTCGATGGAACCCACTACACGAAAAATTAGAAATACAAGAAAAATGTAATTGTAATAATGTTTTTTCATGTATTTATCATTTTTCATGTAACGAGGTCCATCAAAGGTATGAAACATGGGTACTTCTTGGATGATGAATTATATTTTTCATCCATTGAGTGCTCCCTCTCGAATTTTGAGTAAAAACTTAGGGAGATATATTGAAAATACGAGTTGAAAAAGTTGTTTTATTATTTTATTATTTTTTTATATTTTTACTGTTTTACTCCAAAAATGGTGAATCATACCCCATGGTTGACATCATCATCTTTAATCTCATTGGTTCTTATAAAATTTTACCTTCGTACATTTTTCTTAGGAGGCCCATTTTAGACCTCAAAATTCCTCAAATGACCAATCCAACTGATTGTCATACTCTTACCTTCCACTTTGCTTACTCATGCAGAGAGCTTCATTTGATTCTTCATTACGTGTCAAGTACCACACAACTATCCTTGAGGTCCATTAACTTTCCTCTTTCCCAACCAATTCCCAAGACTCAAAACAATAAAAAGAAAGAATGGAAACAACAACAAGAAGACCATGAAAACCAAAAGAAATACGACACCACAACAAAGTGGCATAATTGTGCACTAGACACACGTAAATTCACAAATCAAATGCAACAATCGCAAAAGACCAAAAGCACAAGACTAACAACAAACACCATCACTCAATCCCCATGGTTCCCAGTGCTTCCAAAGCAAAACTCAACCTGAGCCTTCTTCAAGGTTCATGGAAATATCTCTTTCCATGTAACTCCCTGCATTATATTGCCATAAAAACATATTTCCTTTTTCCCATATAATTCCCAAGACTCAAAAAATAAAAAGAAAGAACAGAAACAACAACAAGAAGACCATGAAAACCAAAATCAATATGACACCACAACAAAATGTCATAGTTATGCACCAGACACACGTGAAATCGCAAATCATGTGCAACAATTGCAAAAGACCAAAAGAACAAGACTAACAAGAAACATCATCACTCAATCCCCATGGTTCCTAGTGCTTGCAAAGGAAATCTCAACCTGAGCCTTCTTCAAGGTTCATGGCAATATCTCTTTCCATGCAACTCCCTGCATTATACTTCCATAAACACATAATCTTAGTGCATAAATAAACATAACAATACATCAGTTACCTTATCTTATCATGCCAAGCTTTCTCCCTTGCAAATGAACACATCCACACCATCTCTCAAGGGACTCCATTTATCTTGATAGATCCACCTATAACAAGAGACTAGCTAATATACATGTAAAGTATATGTTCATGAATCTAGAACATATCCACATAATTTCAACAAAATCAAGGTTAAGAAGACTCCCTGTATGCAAAGCACTCATTTGTTTGGAATTAGGGTTTCTAAACCTAGCCAAAGAAAATCTTTCCCAATTCCTTTATTTTACCTTTTTCCTTGCTGCAACCGAGGCTTACTATGTGCTTTCGCATCACCCAACTGTTAGTTATAAATCAATTATTACCTTTTCATGCTAATACAAAGCATGTTTCCTGCAACTGCTCACACATGTTCCACATATCAAGACAATCATATCTATCAATTCGAAATCAAACTTTACCAGGACTAGTAATGATGTCATAATCTATAGTCAACTCATAGTCATCAGTCATAATACATAATAATACAACTATCACCTATCATACTCAAGTACATGTCAACTATCTCAACTCATATGTATTAGCACAATCATCTTAAAACAAGATCACTTGAACACATACTAATATTATGAAATTCATCAAACATTCAACCAACTTGCAACATACCATGTTGAGTAAATCAACTAGACAACATAATCAAACAGTCAAGCACCAAATATACAACATAAGCAAACTCGTACCTTACTGTGTCTCAAGGGAGGCTATCTTGTCTTCACAATCAATCTAGTTAGCACGATATAACTTCACAACAAATCAAATCAAACATAAATAAGATCATGATATCCAGAATAGTCACTAGCTAACACGTTTACATCATAACTCATACACAATTATCATTCACACATATGCAAAGTCAATATAGATTAATACAACACCATATCACAAATATGTCGGCTCATACTTGAATATCTTAACCATAACCATCTGCATAGGCCAATCCAATTTAGCATTATACATATAACATCAAGGTATAAATGGTATAAACCTAATCATCAAGCTACCTATCATTCTCATCAACAACATATAACCTAATATTCAAGCTAGATGTCATATAAGAACAACAACTTAACCTATGACATACTCATCAACAACATATAACATAATCATCAAGTTATCTAACTTAAAACAACAATAGAAATGCATACAACTGTAGGTTACTATCATTCTTGACTATCTGACACATGTGCATGTGAATATACTAATCCACTATCATCTATAATGTATGTAACCATCACATCAAAAGACATATACATAAACCTAATTATATAGACCTAGTGCATATAACAATCATTGACTTACATACTGGAATGCCAAACATATAATACATATATGACGATCTTCTCTTACCCCAAATTCCAATGCTGCAACGTCATTATGATGCTCTGCATCTCCTGCTCTATCTCAACCAATACATTAGCATCATAACATATCAATATCACCTTGATGACCTAAATTGCATACCATGACTTCACAAGGCATGTTTTACCTACTATTCATGCATAACTATAACAATACCATACATGCATGACCACAACCATTACTCCACTGTACACATTGCCTCATGCAACTATCAACCTGCATAAAAAATGCTTAATCAACTACACATACGCATAACCACATGTCGTCGAGCATAAGAAAATAATAAAATAACCATGAATGCAACCCAACATACAAGGATGTAATCAAGCTACATATTATACTCAAGTAATCAATCATATACTCATGACGATGCATTACATAAAATCAACATCAAGTTCCTCATGACAACCCTACTACAACTATGATCAACATTATGTAATGCAAAAAGCACACATAATGTAAGTGTAAGATACACACATGTAACTAACATGCATGCATGATCAATACATTCACCCAAGTAGAGTGCAACCATGCTTTGATACCACTTTTTGGTATCAGATATGACGCAAAGGGAGTGTGACCTGCTCTGATACCAATCTATGACATCCCCTCCCAAGTTTTCCCAAAGTAACCATGCCATTTTGGGTAAACATGAGAATATAGGCTACTATGATTAGATTCAACCTCCTATGCGACCTTAGGGAAGTGGAATTAATGAAATATCACACACAGTCATCCAACATCATCAATAGAACCCTCAAGAGAAAATTTAGCTAGTTAGACAGCTTGTCTATGTGTCCCACTGCTATTCTATAGCTCTTAGGCCATAGTCACTCTCATGCTATGGGCAAGGGAGCAACCAAAAACCAAAAGTTTCTCTCACAGGCCTACCTTCCACTGACAGTGGTCCAAAATTTCTAGTTCTGTGACAGAAACCCCGGTATTATTTAAGCCACTTTTCTAGCCCATAATCCTTAACACTGCCCAGAACTTTTTGTAACTTTTAGAATTCATTAAAGACATGGTAACAATGTTGATAAATAAAAATCACCCATAGGGCTAGGCTTGAGAATCCCCAACCAGGACTGACATTCTGTCAAACACTTGGCATCAATGCAACCTACAAGTCTAGAACACAAGACAGAGCATAAACGACTGTTTTATTAATCATAGGAAAATCTGACCAGGTTCTGGACTTCCACATACCACCTAACCATAGACATGGTTGAACCAAATCTCTCTTTCATTTAGTCAACCTTGTGCCATATTCTAAGCATGTATACGGGATCTCATAGAAAAACCAAGGGAATCGAGAGGTTAAACCACCTCCACCCTCACCAAACTATGATCACACCAAAACGAGTGCTCCCATCACAACCAAACCAAGCTTGGAATGCCATCTGGGCTCCATCACTATCCTTGAGGGATTTTTTGTCTCCCTGTCTCTCAAGCTTTACTACATTCCAAACCGAATCATTAGGCCCTAAACTGATACTTCTCCCTCAGGATTTACCTTGTATCCCACCAAAACTGGTCATGGAATTCCTAGGCCTTTGGGAATGAACCTTGAGACCACCTCCGCCCCGGATTCTGATACCCATCTAGAAATTCCAAGGCTCAAAAACCGAAATAACATATCATGGAATCTGGAAAAAGGTAAGGCTAGACTCAAAACCAGTGTCATAACCCAGCAAGACCATGCCACCAACATTAAGAGAACCATACACCAACATGCAAAGTGATGCCTGTCCAAATGAGCTAGGAAATCACACATGAAAAAGGTTACTTGCAAGAATTCCTATTGAAGCTCCTTGATCTTACTCTTCCTTCCTTGATCCTTGATTTCTTTCCTTTCCCTTTGCTTGCTTTTCCTTCCTTGATCCAAAGCTAGAGCTCTCCAAGAAAACTCTAAGCGACCAAGAGTAGAGAGGGAGAGAATAATGAGAGAGCTCCAAACTTTCACTAACCAAGAGCTTAACACTGAGTAAGAAACTTGCCAACTGAACCTCATGAGCCTTTTTATTAATGAGGCCTCCAATTTATTAATTTTCCATTATTTTCCTTCATTCTCCTCCTTACATGCAACCTGTGACCTTTTACCTTCCTTTTCTCCTAATTTCCTTTATTTTCATGAATATATGTGCCAAAAATGCATTTTTCCCTTTTAATGCCTTTGCCTTTGACTTTACCAATTTCCTTAGACAAAACACACATTCAGTGATGCCCACTAGCATATCTTTACCCAACATTCATCTTGGAATACATTTCCCTTACCAGTGGGCTTATTTTTCCTTTATTTACTTTTGTTACATGAAATTTTCACCATGGTTGTTACATCTTCCCACTGTAAACTAGTTGTTCCTTCTTATTGTTTAGGTTCATATTAGGTTGAGCTGAAAATTGTAGTTTCTTAGGTGGATTTTGATGAGGATTTTGTTGCTAAGGTTGAGGTGGAGAGAGTAAAGTAGGAGGTTTGGTGGTTTGAGGCCTCCAACTTGGTGAGTGGTTGCCCCATTGGGAAGCTTAGAGTGGATATGGATAAAAAGGACTCTTTATAGAATGAGGAGGATATTGAGGAGCATAAGACCAAGGAGGAGGTGTGGACTATGATGGATGAGTGGAAGGGTACCAAGGCTAGAAAGGTGCATTTTGATTTCGATTGTAGTGAGGATAATTTGCACCTGGCATGCCTTATTGATATGGCCAAGGACCTAGGGGTCTCCTTGGTTAATGAAGCACAACTACTCTGAACCACCTTTTACCCCTCCTTGGTATACAACCTTTAGGCCTGGAAAAGAGGGACATTTATCTATTGCATGATTATCTTCACAAATTAAGCAAACTTCTATGACATTTAGTGGACATTCATTCCTAGGATGTCTTTTAGTACATCTAGGGAAAAGTATAGGTAATGCCCTCTGTACTTCCTCTTGCCTTCTTTTGATTTTCATAGTATCCATCTATAAGGAAAATGTATGCAACATTTCACTCTTAAAATATTTCAACATACTTCCTATCTCATGCTTGATGGTTGTTGTGGAGGGAGAGGAACTGACCAAGCTTTGGCTAGACCTACCCTTCTTCCTAGCATCCCTAGAGTGATTCTTGAATACATTTTTGATGTCATCATACAGAAATTGGCAAATATATCCTCTATATAGCATGTTGAGGGTTTCCATTACATCCTCCCTGATCCATTGGAGAAGAACTAGCTTGAGTCACTCAAGCTAGTAAATCCATTGGAGAAGAACTAGCAAAACATAGTTAGAATTAGTATTTTTCTTCATGAATATGTTAATGATTGGATTTTTAATTTTCAAGCAAGTATGTGTAGACAAATTATGCATGCATATAGTTTATTGATTTGATTAAGTGCGCAAGTAAAGTAGCATGATTCACTTTTTCATATAGATTAGCATGAGTCATTCAAGCTTGTTCTTCTCCAAAGGATTTACTAGATTAGCATGAGTGACTCAAGCTAGTAAATCCATTGGAGAAGAACTAGCATGATTTCTTTTACTTTGTCTTCTTACTCCAAATCCTAAGTTTGCCACAATGCTCTAAGAGTGCTCCAAGAAACTCAAAGTGTGCAAGAGTATAAGAGAGAGAGAGTAGAAGAGAGAGATTCACCATAAAACTAAAAAAAGCCTCACACACTGGAAAAAACCATGAACTGATTCTGAAAAGCCTTTTTATCATTTAGGCCTCTATTTTCTTCATTTTCCTCTATTTTCCTTCAATTTCCTCCTCACGTGCAACCTGTGACCTTTAACATTCCTTTTCTCCTAATTTCCATTATTTTCATAAATGAAATGGTAATAAATGTCTCATGCCTTTTCAGAGCCTTTTCAATTTCATTTTCCAAATTCCATAGCCATTAATTAATCACAGGTGATCCCCATCGCTATTTTTTTCCTAACATTCAGCTTGGAATAAGTGGCCCATGACCTTGGAATTGTTTTTTTAATTAACTTTATTACATGGATTCTTAACCCGAGGTTGTTGCAGACCCCTCCCCCTTAGGGAAACATTGTCCTCATTGTTCAATGACCTCTATAACTAATAATACCACTAAAAACCAAAACATATTTCCCGTGGATATTTGTAACACATCTCGTTGCAGTATTTACAATGACTACTACTGAAAACATGACAAACATATCGTGTACTGGAGCTTTATAACACAACTGATTTATGGTATTTACAATAAAAACCACATATACTTATGCACATTTGCTTCAACCAGCAAATAAAAGGATATGATGTGTGCATCCAGAGCAAGGGAATCCAAAGGCTCACACCTCCACCCTCAAAGTAATAACATGATTCAACTCCTTCCTAGGAAGTTTGATAACCACTACCAAAGTCAACTTGCATTGAGTGTCCAACACTACGATCCTTGTGCTACCTATTCCCTTAGTGAATAGTTACCAACTCATTATTATAGGACACACTCCCAATGTGAATCTGATTCCATAAAGAAATGCTAATGACTAAAAGAAATCCGTCCCGGACCTTTCCTTCTCTACTACATAGTCCCTTGGGCAATCTGGTCACACACCTCCTAAGTTTTGTAGGCATCCCCTTCTCTGCTACATAGTCCGTCAGGTGACCCCTCCCTTGGAAAATATTTCTCACATCGGAAGGTCCAAAAACCAAGGCATATACCTGCCTCAAAACCATCATAATGGTTATAGCATGCTCATGGAAATCAATGGACTCTATGGGGTACTAGTGTCCCATGATGACCTTACTCCTAAACTTCTTTACCAACATACTATTGCATGTTCCAATTCCTTTTCACTATTGTTGTTTCTACTTATTTCTTGTAGTCAGTTTCAAATACTCAAACTGGGCATTTCCATGCTTTCTTGTGCCAACCACATAATTTCCATTAGATTCAAAATAAATTGAAATAAATTAACATCATACCTCATCGGTAGTCCATCAATAAGGTACAATTGTAATCCTTTTTACTTCTTGTCACAACAAACCAAATTATCTATTTGATTAGATCATGTATAAACATATCACATTCAGTTAGCTCAAAACACAACCATCATAAACCAAAATCATGAACCACATGCAATCATCATAAACTAGAATCCTAGATCACATGTAATCATCATAAAGTAGAGCCATATATCACAAGCATAACAAAACTAAAATCAAATACTAATACTTATATTTTAATTGGTCCTCGCTTCTACCTTTGTTATTTTTGTACACACATGGGATTTGTTTCCACACATGGAAAGCACCCAGTTCCTTCACTTCTCTTCAATGACATACAGTACATATAGTGTGCATCACAACACATACACCAACACATAGCATACAATACCACATAATAGATGCACCTGCAACCGGTGTACAACACAACTCTTACACATACACCCAGTATACAATTCAATACATATATGTATACATAATACAACACAATGAATACACATGTCATGGTACCATGACTAGAAAATGCACATACATAATACCACATGTGCACAATATAGCATGTAAATCATGCACACGATACCACATGTACACCATGCCACCTGTAGAACATGTATACAACACCGCATGTACACAACACCACATGTACATAGCATCACATACGACATGTACACAACAATACCTGCACACAACACCACATGCACACATCACCACATGTAAAATTATGCACACAATACCATATGCACCCAACCACACATGTACAACATGCACACAACACCATATGTACATAACATCACATATACAACATGTACATAGCACCATACGTACACAACACAACACATCCAACATGAGTAGAACACCATATGCACATAGCTCCACATATCCAACATGTGCATTGTACCATATGTACACAACACTGCATACCTAACATATACATAGCACCATCTATGCCCGTTATTGCATCTGCAATATGCACACAACACCATATATGCAACAGGAACACAACACTAGTGCTACACATCCAGACACCACACTGTATTTACCAAGCAATGTTGCCTCTAGTGTCTTTCCACTATCCATGTTTATCGCATCATGTCGTAGAGCACACTACTTTCATTCCATTGATGTCTCCTTCAGCATTACCTATCCATAGAATAAACATAGGCATAGTACAAGCATATAATATCAATTCATATCTACATGATACTGACCTCATATATATATCAAGGCTACTATTCCCACTTGATTATAGGAACCTCTTCATGACATTCACTTGCATAAGCAATCATTCCTCCACAATAATGATCCATGTCGATCATGTTAGACAATGACATACATACATACATATATACATATAAAAATTAGTATAAAATGATAAATATCTGTCAGACAATGACATACATACATGCATATATGCATATAAAAATTAGTATAAAATGATAAATATCTGTCAGACAATGACATAAATACATGCATATATACATATATAGATATTAGCATAATCATGATCACAACATCATTACCAGGTATCATAAGGTCAAGGTTAAGAGAAATTCCTTTATTCGTGAAACAGATGCACAACATTGATAACAACAGTTCTCAACATAGTCAAGGCATATACCGCCTGAAATCCATTTACCTTACCTTCATGTCACTCTTCTCATGACTATTTTGGCACTGTCCATTTACCCCAATGGACCCACCCAATACATCCAATTGTCATAATATTGCCTTTAGCTATCATGTATTTGTGCACTAAGCTTCATCTTGGTCTTACATTACCTGTTAGGTTTCTGTTATGAAACCAGCTCAAGAAAAGATAGAAAAGAAAGATCAACACCTTAGAATTCAGCCTCTTCGAGGGGGCAACCTCCTTTACATTACATGAATGAACAATTCTTGGATGATACAAATGACAAAACCTCCTTTCTATATATAGGAGTCTAAGGAGTCACAATATAATCCAGCCGACCTAACAATAATAATATAAAGCCACAAAAATAACAATAGAGGGATTCTATGGAGCACAGAAATAACAATATGGGGGTAATAGGGGCACAACAATATAAATAAGGGGTATAACTACAATAGTAATGGGGTAATCACTAGTATTATAGGGACCCAACATGCCCCTCTCCTTCAAAAAAATGTTGTCCTCAACGCTTGAGCAGTTCTGGATACTTCTGCATAAAATTCTCATCGTCCCATGTGGAATCTTCAGCGGATAAGTTCTTCCACTTGATAAGATACTCTGAAATTGATCGATTTCGTAGTTGTCGAGTTCTTGTTTCTGTGACTGCTTCCGGTTCCAATATAATTTTTCCTTCCTCGTCAAGTTCTGGCAATATTGTTTGAACTGGGAGCTTGTCGCCTATAACCTTCTTTAAACATGAAACATGGAAAACTGGGTGCAATCGAGAAGCTACAGGAAGCTCCAATTTGTATGCCATAGTACCAATCTTTTCCAACACCTTGTACGAACCATAATACTTTGGTGATAATTTATTATCCTTCTTAGCTTGCTTTAGGGACATTTGCTTATATGGTTGTAGCCGTAGGAATACCCAATCACCTACATCAAAACTTCTTTCACTGCGATGTTGATCTGCCTGTTGTTTCATTCTATTTTGTGCCAACACGAGGTTATCCTTTAAGAGTTGGAGGACTTGTTGTTGATGTTCGATGTGATGTTCCACTGCCTGAACCTTAGAATTTTCTCTTAAATATGATGTGATTGATGGTGGTTGGTACCCATAAAGTGCCATAAATGGGGTCATTTTTGTTGCTGTATGGAAGGAAGTGTTATACCACCATTCAGCCAGAGGCAACCATTTGACCCATTGTGTCTGTTTATCAGATACAAAGCAACGAAGATATCCTTCCAAACATTTGTTTACTATCTCAGTTTTCCCATCAGATTGAGGATGATAAGATGAGCTATGAGCTAACTGAGTACCAAGACAAGAAAATAATTCTGTCCAAAAATTTCCAGTGAAAATGGGATCTCTGTCACTTACAATAATCTTTGGGTTTCCATGTAGCTTTTGAACTATTTCCATAAATGCAGTAGAAACTGTACTGGCTTTAAATGGATGTGATAATGCACAAAAGTGTGCATACTTGGTAAGTCTGTCAACTACCACCATGATGACACTCTTTCCCTCAGACTTGGGTAAACCTGTGATAAAATCCATTGAAACCTCCTCCCAACGTTGGCTTGGAATGGATAAAGGTTGTAATAGACCCGGTGTCTTAATTGTTTCAACTTTATTTTGTTGGCAAACCAAACATTGCGCCACAAACTTTTGAATATCTGATTTAAGGCCATCCCAAAAAAATTCCTTTTTAACCCTGTGGTAAGTTTTTAAAAATCCTGAGTGCCCTCCTAAGGGAGAAGTGTGCAATTCCATAAGAATCTTTTGTTTTAGCTGGGAATTCTTACAGAGGTATAAGCGATCTTTGTACCATAACGAATCATTTTGCCAGCTAAATGTATCAAAAGTACTGGAATCTTGTTGTAGATTTCGAATAAGTGCCCACACTTCTTCGTCATTCTTCCATTCCTCCTTTGCTTCGTTTATCCAATCTGGTTGGATAATAGAAATGGCACACAACAATGCTTCCATATCCTCATCCTTTCTTGAGAGTGCATCTGCCACCACATTTTGCTTCCCTTTTTTGTAGATGATTTCAAAGTCATAACCCAACATCTTTGTGACCCACTTTTGTTGCTCTTCAGAGGATAATCTTTGTTCTAAAAAGTATTTAAGGCTATCATGATCCGTTTTTACCTTGAAGTGTCTTCCCATTAGGTAGGGTCGCCATTTCTTAAGTGCATGGAGTATTGCCAACATTTCCTTCTCATAAATAGCTTTGCTTAAAAACTTTCCCTTGATTGGACGACTTTCAAAAGCAATGGGTCTTTCATCTTGCATTAGAACAGCACCAATTCCATTTCCTGAAGCATCACATTCCACAATAAAGGTTTTTGTGAAGTCCGGTGTAGCTAAGACCGGTGCTTGGCACATTGCCTCTTTAAGATGTTTAAAGGCCTTTGTTGCTTCCGGAGTCCATGAAAATGAATCTTTCTTCAATAATGTTGTTAGAGGTGCTGCTATTCTCCCATAATTCTTAACAAACTTGCGATAATACCCTGTCAACCCAAGAAATCCTCGCAGATGCTTTATGGATGTGGGGATTTTCCATTCCTTAATGGCTTTAATTTTGCTAGGGTCTACCTTAACTCCTTCATGAGATACAATATGACCCAAATATTCCACCTCCTGGACTCCAAAGAAACATTTGGATCTTTTGCATATAATTGTTTCTCCTCCAATAGTTGTAGCACCTTGTCAACATGTTCAACATGATCCTTCCAAGACTTGCTGTAGATTAGTATATCATCAAAAAATACTAACACAAATTTTCTAAGGAATGGTTTGAAAATTGAATTCATCAAACCTTGAAATGTTGAAGGTGCATTGGTAAGGCCAAAAGGCATGACCAAAAATTCATAATGACCCTCATGAGTTCTAAATGCTGTTTTCGGAATGTCTTCAATCTTCATTCTGATTTGATGATATCCCGAACGAAGATCCAACTTGGTGAAGTAAATTGATCCATGCAATTCATCCAGTAATTCATCAATGACAGGAATGGGGAACTTATCTTTAATAGTGAGCTTGTTGAGCTCCCTATAATCTAGACACATGCGCCATGATCCATCCTTCTTGTGCACCAATACTACTGGAGCTGAGAAAGAACTTTGACTCGGTTGAATTATACCAGCCTCTAGCATTTCTGCAACCATACGTTCAATTTCACTTTTTTGGACATATGGATATCTGTACGGCCTGATGTTTGGAGGAACACTTCCTGGAATCAGATGAATAGCATGATCATGATCACGCATAGGTGGGAGACCTTTGGGAGTCTCAAATACCTTGGAATGATTGTCCAGGACTTTTTGGAGATCTGGAGAAATAGATGATTCCAATGTGGAAACATCTAGCGAACATAATTGTGCAATTACACCTCTTTGCTCCTTTTTTAGAAGCTTTGTCATGCCATTAGAGCTGATTATCTTTCCTGGTTTCCCTGCAATACCCCTTAATTCAACTTCCTTTCCTTCCACAGAAAATTTCATGAAAAGTTCTTGAAAATTAAAAGCTATTGTACCCAAGGATTGTAGCCATTGGACTCCTAGTACAACATCAACACCTCCCATTGGAATGGAAAGCATTGGGCTAGTCAATACATATTCTCCCATGGATAGCTTGATATTATGGCACTTTCCAGAACAATTTATTGTTCCTCCATTTGCAATCATCACTTGACACTCTGGTGCTGGATATAGGAAGCAATTCAATTCTTTTGCTACCCTACAATGAATAAAATTGTGGGTGCTTCCTGAATCAATCAACACTATTACCTTTTTCTTCTTGATTTGTCCTTCTATCTTGATGGTTTGAGGAGTGGTAATTCCCGCCAATGCATTACAAGATATGGTCGGATTTATTTGTTCTTCATCTAGGCTTTGTTCCTGGAATATATCCTCTTCTTTTGACCTTTCTTGCTCCTTTTCTTCTTCCTCTTCACAATCTATGTAGAATAATTTCTTCTCAGCACACTTATGACCTTTTGTGTATTTGCTATCACAATTGTAACAAAGCCCTTTTGCTCTTTTTTCTTCCAATTGTTGTGGTGTCAACCTTGTAGGTTGTGGAAGACTATGGGCAACAACACTTCTATCTTTATAGTTGTGAATGGTATGCTTCCTAGTTGCCATAATTTTGCTTTCCATTTTTCTTGCTAACCTGAATGCCTTCTCTAATGAATCAGGTTCCCAAAGGCGCACATCATGTTGGATATTATCCTTTAAAGACCCTATGAACACATCAATCCTATGCTCCTCTGGAATATCTTTTACCCTTATGTTCAATTTTTGGAACTCCTCAATGTGCTCCATTATTGAACCCTTTTGTTTGAGACTTATCAATTGGCTAAAAAAAGTGTTGCTTTTTGTATCCTCATAATGTGCTATCAATTCTTCCGTAAAAATTGCCCAAGTGATAAATTGTTTACGAGAACAAAGCCATTGATACCATACAACTGATTTGGTTCCAAATATAAAGTTGCCATACGTACCTTTTGTGTGTTTTGCACATTATTGAGATCGAAGAATTGCTCCATCTGTAATATCCATGTGGCGGGATCCTTGCCATCAAACTTCCTCATATCGATTTTTGGAATGTGGTGATTCTTCGATCCAACATTAGCGTCTATGGAATCATGATTAACATTTCTTTTGTTCTCATCATGAGTTTCCTTTACTACCTTTTCACCATTAGTAAGTATTTCTTGTAGAAAATTAGTCAAATCTGTCTTCAAATCTGCCATGCTTGTCTTCAAATTTGTTTTCAAATCTATCTTCAAATTGTCCATCTTAGCTTCCATGCCATTCATCTTAGCTTCCACGCCATTTATCTTAGCTTCCACGCCATTTATCTTAGCATCTGTTAACTTTTGTGAGCGTGACATTTGTTGCACTTGTTCTTGTAATTTTGATATATCATGTAGCATTTCTTCCTCTTCTTCATGAGTCATGCTAGAGCTTTCAGGTTCCTTACTAGGTGTTTGCATTTTCTTTCCTCGGGGCATCAGTTACCGATAATAATGCTCTACTATGCCCTTTAAATTCCGTCAAAATAAATTTTTAAACCAAGCTTAAGCAAAAATTTAAAAAAAAATCTACACACCTTTTTTCACTTTGTAGGAGCTCGATATTCCCTCTGATGTATCTCTGTACTTTCCAATCATCTAGTTCTGAACTTGTGACCTATAGTAGCTCTCTGTGTCCTCTTTCCAATGCCACAAGTCTGACCCAAATTGGATTCTCCAAGGAAGAGTTATGCGAAATCTCCCACAGTGACTTGATTATAGACTAGTTCAGTGGAGCTAACTTGTACGACGTGCTGCGAGTCACTGTTTCGACCTTTGTATTTGAAAAACACCCAAACGAAACTACAGTCCGTCCTATTTCTGTACCTTCTTACAAAACTTCAATCTGATCCCTAGAACGAAAGTTATGACGATTTTCCCCAGGTCACCTATTTTGAATGTAATTCAGGAGTCTGCAAAAAGACCAAATTCCTTAGATCATATCTCCGCAAATAGCACGCAAAAAGCTCTGAAATTCGGACCCAAGGTTCAGCGCGATTTCTTCTCAAATGGGTTTTTTTTGTGACTTCTGAAACGTCACAGAACAAAAGTTATAGCGAAAATGCCACGATGACCTGTTTGGAGCAGCGAAACCCTAGAATCCAAAGCTCTGATACCAAATGTTATGAAACCAGCTCAAGAAAAGATAGAAAAGAAAGATCAACGCCTTAGAATTCAGCCTCTTCGAGGGGGCAACCTCCTTTACATTACATGAATGAACAATTCTTCGATGATACAAATGACAAAACCTCCTTTCTATATATAGGAGTCTAAGGAGTCACAATATAATCCAGCCGACCTAACAATAATAATATAAAGCCACAAAAATAACAATAGAGGGATTCTATGGAGCACAGAAATAACAATATGGGGGTAATAGGGGCACACCAATATAAATAAGGGGTATAACTACAATAGTAATGGGGTAATCACTAGTATTATAGGGACCCAACAGTTTCATTCAACTCTCCCCGAGCTCCATTAACTTTCCTCTTACCCAAACCAATTCCAAGACTCTCAAAACATAAAAGACAATAACAAGAAGGAAAATAAGAAAAAAACCATGAAAAACAATAACAATACAACACCATAAACAAAGTGGTATGGCCATACAGTAGACATAAACAATACTGCAAATCAAGTGCAAACAAATCATAAAAGACCGAAAGCACAAAACTAAAAATAAATGCAAAGACTCAATCCCCATGGGTTCCCAATGCTTCCAAAATAAAATTCAACATGAACCTTCTTCAAGTTTTCATGGCAGTCTCTTTTCCATGCAATCCCCTGCATCATATTTCCATATACACATAATTGTCAGTGTATAAATAAATATAACAACATACTGGTTACCTTACCTTCTTGTGCTAAGAACACTACCTTGTAGCTAAAAACATACATATATCATCTCTCAAGGGACTTAGATTCCTTGATGAATCCAACCATAACTCGAAACCAACTATTTATTTGTCAAGTACATGTTCATAAATATAGCACAAGTCCACATAATGTGAGACAAAATCAAGGTTAAGAAGACTTCATGTATTCATGAAAAGCACTCATTTGATTTGAATTGTAGTTTCCAAATATAGTAAAAGGGATTCTCACCTAATTCCTTTATTTCATGTTTTACATTTCTGCAATTGAGTATTTCTATGCACCGTCACATCACCCAACTGTTAGTTATATAAACAAATCAAATATTACCTTGTCATGCTAATACCAAATATGTTGTCATGCAACTTTCACATATGTTAGTCACAACATCATATCTATGAATTTGAAATCAACCTAACAACCATGTCATAATCAACTCATAGCCATAAGTCATAATAATACAACTATCACCCACTTGCATTCAAGTACATATAAGCTATCTCAACACATAATGTGTTAGTACAACCATCTTGAAGCAAGATCATTCCTTCACGCAATCTTATAGACACAAACTCGTATCATGTAATTAATCAAACATTCAAACAACCTATAAACATACCATGTTAGATAAGCCAAATAGATGGCATAATAAAACTCATACCTGAATGTATCTTAGGGAAACCTACCACATCTGCACACTCAGTCCATATTAGTATGACATAATATCAAAATTATATTGACTCATACTTGAATATCACAACCATGATCATCTGCACAATCCAATCAAATTAACATGCATATATCATCAAGATCTTAGTTGCAATGACCATAATCGTCATGTGAACAACCACAATGTAGATAACAAAAAATCAACTGCCATGCATGATTGGTCAACACATGTGCATATGACCACACTGATTACCTAACATCTATCATTCTTGTATCCATAACAATAATATAATGACAGGAATGTACATAACCATAATGCATATAGAAACCATTAACCAACACACCTACTTTCCCAACATAAAAACTTGTATGACAATCTTCTCTTACCCTGAGATGCAGTGTTGCAACATTGCCTTATGATTTACACTTCCCACTCCATTTCAACCAACATATCAGCATCATAACATACCAATAGCATCATGATGACCTAAATTGCATATAATGATTTGACCTACTATACTTGCATACACATAACCATGACATTGCATGTTAACAACATATAGACACTGACATGCATAGAAAATGCATATACAAACGATATAGATTCATGACAAACACATCCAAAAACAACATCATCAAATTGTACATAGAAACACAATTGTAAAAATGACCATCACAAATGCATACATAACAAGCACATAGACAACTATAATGCATTCATGACAAACGTATTCCTCCCATCGAGTCCAAGTGTTGAACCATGCTCTGATACCACTCTTTAACACCCTCCTCCCACACTTACTCAAGCTTACCAGTCCACAAGGGTAGATATGTGACGAAGCCTTACTATGATATGATTCAACTCCCTAAGTGCAGTTAAGGAAGTGGAACAAATGAGCCAAACTTTTTCCCTCGGATGCCATAGAACCCCAAGAGCTAACCAACCACCCTAGGTGATCAACCCCTAAATTAACTTAGCTTTTCAATGAAATAAACCCTCAATTTCTCCTATGACAAGGCCTCCATGAGACTAAAACCCTTCAGTCAATCCCACTTGCCTACTTCCTAGCGATTGTAGTCTTTTTGGATATTTTCGGAATAACACTCTGTAATATTTTCACTGTAGTCTTTTCTAGCCAGTTCTGTGCTAGATATTGTGATATCTAAGCCACCTTTTCAGGGCTAAGACCCAGGCCTCTTCCCATAACTTAATGAAACTTATAGATATGATAAATAGCAAGAATACATGGCCTTTAATGAAAAACTTGAAGAAGGACTCAATCTGACCCATCCTAGCCATGACATGCATTTCGCCAAACACATCATGAACATGTAATGTATAGGTCATAAATACACATATGAACATAGGGGCCTCATACTTATTTGAAAATAGTCAATAAGCCCTGACACCCTCTCACAATAGCTACATTATCATCTGTTGGGTCATTCATTCATTAATATTTCATATTCTAACCAAACATGATGTGAGCCATAACTCATAACTCTCATAAAACCATGCTTATAACCAACATATAACCAGATAAACAACAATAATAGAAAATCCATCATAGCCACATAACAACCAGTAGATTCACCCATACAACACAATTGGAAAAGAGCTATTATTAGCATATGGAAATCCAACCAAGTCAGGGACTTCCACGTACTACTTAACCATAGATTGCGCTGAACCAAATATTTATTTTACCCAATCACCCTCGTGCCATATTCCAACCATGAATGTGGGATCTCATGGAATAAACCAAGAAAAACCAAACTAGGATTTCTAGAGGCCAAACCACCTCAACTCTCAACCAATAATTCCACCTCATAGTCAGACATCATTAAGAATCACCAGATTGGTCTCTATCTAAGCTATCTAGGGATCCAAAGTATTTGTTCCAACCTGACATCTAGTACTAGTAACTCAACCCCAAATTATAATCGTGGAAGAAGAATAAAGGAAAAATGCAATGGAAAAAGAAATAACATTGATACAGGACGAAGAAAAATAATAGAACTAGCCAACAAACGAGGAGGAAGGTGAACATATGTAGGATTGAGAGCTTGTATAGCAGATTGAGCACTTGATTGAAGTAACAGACATGGAGATGGAATAGGAGTTGTAGAATGAAGATGTTTATTTGATGTCGAGAACACAACAGTTCATCATTCAATCTCCATCACCTCTAGCAATAGAGCTAGCCTTGAGCGAGGAAGGGGATGTTGTTCCTCTTGATGATGATCTGGTAATGGATTTGTACAATGTGTTATTTGATTAGTTTCAAAAGAGGATTGTACAAGCATGAAGGAAGAATTTTTTGGATAATCACACATCACCTTCATTCATTAGAGAAAGCATGATACTAATAGAAGCTAATAAGAATTCAAATTTCGTTGCGAAAGACAATTTAGACTTTGCAGGAGAAACAAGATTACACATGCATTATTTGACTATCGAGAATGATAAATTTGAACAAAACTTGTAGGCTTCCAGTAAAGAGATAGAAAAACTTTTCACAACAACATAGAATGCATTTTCCCCACGACTCTAGTTGTAGGAGATGATAGAAGTGATACTTGTTGAAGTATCAACACTTGGAGAAACCATGCAAAACCTCTATGAGGGTTTTGTCACCATACATAAAGCACTTTTCCGTTTGCATGGCCTACAACAAAAAAGAAGAAACTTTGTTAAAACTCTCAAGAACATACAAGTTGCCAATACCTATGTGCAATAATGGAAAATGCGATATGTTGGGGCACCGCTTGACTTAGTGAAGAAAATGAATCCACGGGCAGAGTTGGAGAGAGCAAGAGTTCAAATTTTGGTTCAGAACAACAAGAAAATCACCTCATTTATTGGTAGCATTCATGCCTCATATGTATGGTTGTTCAGTAGTTTGAATGTATTGAGGAAAACACACAAGATCCCATCAGTTGGTTCACTCACCAAAGCCAAACACAAGAACCAGGTCTAGCAGGAGATTGAAAAGTAATTGGAGAAATTGAGACAAATTTCCACCAAGGAAGATTTGGAGCTAGATAAACATAACATGAAGAACTAAATCAGTGGTCCTATCCAAATTAGAACAATGTTTCTCATGCTTTAGAATGAAGTTGAAATTGGTTCCAAGTCATTGTACACAGATTCCATGGAGGCTAGAATCTGCTTCTGAAGTTGTTGAGCTGGATTTTTCCCAAACTTAAGCATCATAGTGTTTTGTCATGTTAGGCTATCAAGTTGTCTCTACCCTATTTTGTCTTATATGGGTACAAGTGTCAATGTAATTTTATTTGTAATAGTTTTGTAAAGTGAAATTCCAAGTCTCGATATTGGAATGTGAAGAGTAATTATGCAATGTAATGAGTCATTTGAAAGAAGATGAAGAGTCATGAGGGTAGTCGAAATGTCACAAATGAGATTTGAAGAGTCACCTGTTTTTGTTATAAATAGAACCTCATAACTCATGTAAGGGGCTTTTGGGAGCTAAGATTTTGGTTAAGCTTAGGCTTAGAAGGAGCTTGGGAGTATTGTGAAGAGCCTTGGATTATTTTTAGTGTAGAGTGAGTATACTTCTTTGTAGGAGCAAATGTTCTTGAATTTAATGTTCCAGTATTGGGGCTAGTGGTTCATCAATGGTGTATGTATGAATGGAACTTTCACTTATAATAAAAATAGAGACAACAAGCTTTCATGTGTATGTGAAAATATAGTAGGAGTATTATTGTTGTATTTGGAATGTATGTTATTTAACTTACGCTTATGCTTATGAAGTATTTAATTGCATTTGTATGAATCTTGTTGAATGTGTAACTTTGTATTAATTCATCACTTTAACTTGTGGACTATTGCACATCTTAGCTTGTGATTTCATTACACTCATGTGTTCCTTTCAAGCTGCGTACTATCATAGGTTTCCAAGGGGTGCATTTCCTTTTACATTCATGCATTGGAACCTTCATGAATCACACTTGAATTTCCATAGGGTCACACACACTTTCCCTCACTAAAGCTACCATAATTCCCCTTGCGTGTTTTCGTAGTCAAGGCATAACATTACCACCCACTGTTGCGACTCCTACTCTAAATGGTGTGAGGTCTAGTTGGGACTTCATATCGGGTAGATCCCCTCAACGTTGGTGGGTCCAATACTATCAACATTTCTGGTGCTAGGAGGTCTAGATGAAAATTTGAGCCCTTGAAGTATTTTTTGAATTTCTACACTCAGTTAATGACTTCTTCTGTAACATCCCTAGTGAAAATTCCATGTAATAAAAGTTAATAAAGGAAAAGTAATAACCACAGTTGATGGGACACTTATTCTGAGTGGCATGTTGGGCAAGGCATCCTAGTGTGGGTGTTCATTAGTTTATTAATGGCTAAGGAAATTGGAAAATGCAATGGCTAAGGCTTTGGAAAGGAAAAAAGGAATTTTTGGCACATTTATTTATGAAAATAATTGAAATTAGGAGAAAAGGGAGGTGAAAGGTCACAAGTTGCATGTGAGGAGGAAATTGAACGAAAATAATGGAAAATGAAGAAAATATAAGCCTAATTGATAAAAATGTTTCTGAGGATTAGTTTGCAACTTTTTATCAGCTGAGTTTTGGAGCTCTCTCATTATTCTCTCTCTCTCTCACTCTTGGACACTTAGAGTTTTCTTGGAGCACTCTTGGAGGGTGTGGCATACTTGGAGTTTTGGAGCAAGAAGGAAAAGGAAGAGCAGGAAAGCGCAAGAGGACATCAGGATCAACAGCTACAATGGATTTTTCTTCCAAGTACCAAGTTGCATGTATGATTTCCTCCCTAGTTTTGGCGCATGGCATATGCATGTGGTTTATTGGTCATGATCTATTATTCGCATGGAGAATTGCCTGTATTGATAGTGGATTTTCCTAGCCTTTCCATTTCATGGATAGCCATGGTGATTGTGGTTTATTTCCTTTTTTTTTAGTTGGTTCTCATGTTTCCTTTAGCTTATGTTGAGCTACTAGTTCCTGGAGGCCTTGTAATAGCTTGGGTTGTGTTACTAGTTCCTAGAAGCCCTGTAATAGCTTGGGTTGAGTTACTAGTTCTTGGAAGCCCTGTAATAGCTTGGGTTGAGTTACTAGTTTCTGGAAGCTCTGTAATAGCTTGGGTTGAGTTATGATCCCGGTGGATATTGGTGGCCACCCTCTTATTCCACCTGGAACCCCAACACTATCTCTTTCAGTTTCTCAGTTTCCTTAATTGTAGCACAGTCTACTATTTTTTACAGTATTTCGGGTCCTAAACTTTTGGAGTTGTTTTGAGGCCCTAAATGATTTTTTTGGGGAAAACAGAGAGACCGAAAAATAAAAAAAATAGCCCATCTTATTTATGTTTGGCCTAATCTTCGAGATCTTCAAAATGAGGTATTATGATAACCAAATGGAGATCGTATGCCAAAGTTATGACCTCGGGAAATTGATGTACCAATTTACCCAAACAGGGCCCACAGTTTTTGCACTTCATCTCCTAGGGTTAGGTTTCCCGATCTTTAGGGCTTTCCTTGTTTCTCAATAATAAAGAGGCCTTGGAGCCTCATTGTAACATAGTTCAGAGGCATGTAGCTGCCACATCTCTTCTCAGAGATAAGCTATCATCGCCCGAGCTAGTATTATTTCCATTTTGTTTGTAAACATATTTTAGTATCTGATATTAATGAAAGGAAATGTTATTTCTATAATTTTTTGTGTTCCTATTTAAATTTGGACCAGTGGTATCAGAGCAGTCTGCTCTTTCCCTGTGTTTTTTTGCATGTCCCCAACGAGGTCGGGATATAAGGAGTTAGGGCATGAACTAGTCCAACATTTACAAGACCAGCATTGCAAATCCTGACAGCCTCCCACCGAGGAAAAAAAGAAAGACAAGTGGGCAGGAGATCCTTTCAAAATCTTGCTCAAAGAAGCCCTCAAGCGACAAAGGAATGTGATGATGGACAACTTTGCGTAGATCCTTTAGCAACTACCCAAGGATGACACATCTACTTCCACCAACTATGTTGGAAGCGTCACACCCTTTAAGGTACAAGTTAACTTTGACATTCCCATATTTGAGGGTCAGATAGGTGCAGATGCCGTAGATAAATGGTTATATCTGCTAGAAGGATATTTTTTTGTTCATGATTTTCATAGCTAGGAAAAGACTACTTTTTCTCTTCTCAAAGTTGCCCCCCACATCAAGGACTAGTGGGAAACCTATTGTAAGCAGAAGGATGAAAGTACGTCCTCACTATTTTTGGCTGCACCCACTTGGCATTCATTCTGTGATGCCATCAAGGAGCACTAATACCCTGTTTGGACCAATGAGGATAAATACATAAAGTGGACCACACTGTGAAAAGGAAGGAACCAAGACATGTTGAAGTTTACCAATGTTTTTCATACCCTTCGCATGAAGTTGGATATCAAGCATTTTGAGAAACATTTGGTATTCAAGTACTTCGGCTGCCTACACAGGTAAATCCAGGATGAGATGGAGTTCCTAGACATCTCCTCACTTGACACGACGTATCAATACGTTGTCAAGATCAAGTAGAAGCTTAAACATAAAAAGTGAGACTTTGGATCTCCGAATCCAAAGTAAGGGAAAGGCGCCCCCAAACCGTAGAGCAAAGGGAAAGGCTAAGGCAGGGCGACCGAGGAGAAACCAATGAAGTTGCAATAAAATAACAACACCCCGAAGACAAAGAAGGACATAGGAAAGTGATGTGAGTACCATAAGAGCTTCACTCACAATACAAGTGAGTGTCAGGCCAAGCAGTCACTGGTGGCTGAGCTGAAGGCTTCTGAGTCCAACGCATGTTTTGACTCTGAGTCAGAACCCAACAAGGGGAATGACAAAGGGAAGAAAATCATTAATGGACAGCCCAGTGCCATTGTGGCCACCACCAAGATCCATAAGATTGATCCTGAAGATCTAGAACAGGGGGAGCATTTATTCCACTCACAGATGTGGATGAAGGGTTCTCCGTTGGAGTTCATTATCAATAGCGGGAGTCAAAAGAACCTCATTTCAGTAGAGGTCATGAAGTGGTTGGGCCTATCGACTACAACAAATCCATAACCATATACCATCAGGTGGTTCACCAAGGATGAGATCTCTGTGTCAGCCAGCAGTGTCGCCTTCCCTACAACATCAAGCCCTTCATGGATGAGGTACTTTGTGATGTTGTTCCTCTTGAAGTTTCTGATGTATTATTAGGACAACCATACTTATGGAAGTGACATGTTGTATATGAGTCTATACCTTGATTTGTTATTATTTCTTTAGGTACTAAGTTATATAGGATACTGGAGGTAGCCCCACCTATCGCCATCTCTTTGATCTCTACTAAAAAATGCAGTAGGGTCATCTCCCAAACTCGGAAATTTGTTTTCTTTCTGATTCATTATCAAAGTAAGGGGAAGGTCATAGACACATCCATGGCCCCCAGGAAGGGTTCCTCCAAGTAGCAGAAGCAGGTGGATACGTTCGTGGAAGAATACAGGGACATATGCTCCTCACCCACAAGGGTACCCTTGCATTGTCAGGTACAGGAAATCGATCGATCTGACTCTCGGAGCACCTCTGCACAATGAGCCTATATCTTCACCCCATTTTGGAAAATGAAGAGATCAAGTGGAAAATTTAGGAGTTGCTATAGAAAAGGTACATCCAACCAATTTCCTCCCCTTGTGGGATCCTGATTGTACCTATAAAAAATAAGGATGGGACTTGGAGGTTGTGCATTGATTATCGGGCACTAAATAAATTCACTGTCAAGAACAGGTATCCAATCCTATGGATTGATGACCTGCTGGACCAACTCAAGGGGGCCAAGTATTTCAATAAGATTGATATGAATTTTGGTTATCACTAGGTTCCAATAGAGCCATAGATGTATGGAATACCACCTTTATATCCACGAAAGACATTTTTGAATGGTTGGTTATGCCCTTCGGGTCAACAAATTCCCTTGTTACTTTTATGAAGCTAATGCATGGCATCTTGCGGCCCTTCACCAACTCGTTCATGGTGGTTTATCTTGATGACATCCTCATCTTCAGTAAGAGTTGGGAAGAACACTTGCAACATATTCTGCAGGTCCTTCAAATCCTTCGGGAGCACAAACTATGGACCAACTTGGAGAAATGCACCTATGGCATGAGTCAGGTCCAATAATTGGGTTACAACATAAATAAGCATGGCAGGCATGTGGAATTGACCAAGATCTAATTCATTTGGTATTGGCTAGCCCTGACTAGTCTACTGAGCTTCGTAGCTTTCTGGGCCTTGCAAATTTATATCGGAGGTTCATGTTGGTATTCCCCCATATCACTTGGCATTTGAGTCAGATTACTAAGAGCGGGGTGAAAGAAAACTTTTCCTGGTCCGAGTCCCAACAGAAAGCATTCGTTATGTTGAAGCACCACATTTTCTCTGTATCAGTACTCACACTACTAGGCATGTAGCAGCTATTTGAAATCGAGACAGATGTCTTAGACTATGCTATTGGTGCAATCCTCACCCAACACAGGCATCCAGTGGCCTATCATAGTGAGACACTTTTTGATACAATTCAGAAGTACCCCATCTATGATAAAGAGATGTATTCCATTGTGTAGGCTTGCTAATAATGGAAGCACTACATTCTAGGGAAGGAGATGGTAATCTAGACCAACCACTGAGCTCTTTAGTTTATACATACACAAGGGAAGTTGCAAAACGATTGCCATCAGAAGTGGTATACATATCTACAACAATTCCAATTGAAAATTAAATATAAAAAAGGTAGCACCAATCATGTTGCGGACTGCCTCATCCACCCCCCAATTGCAACACTGACTGCTATTCTCAACTCTTGTGATCACAAGACCTCTGGATGGTTGCAACTATACAAAAGTGATCCAAAGTTCAGCTCGACATACTAGATGCTAGTAGCTGGAAAGAAAGTTCTTGATTTCCACCTCTAAGACACATTATTATGCTACTTGGTTCACCTTTGTGTTTCTTCAAGTGAGTGTGCCAAGTTGATTTGCAAGGTGCACTACAGTTAGGTCACAAGACACTTTGGTGTGGAGAAAACTATGGTTGTACTAAAAAAGTAATTTTATTGGCCCAAAATATGACTAGATGTTGGGAAATATATCAAATCCTACACTGCCTGCATCGTCGCCAAGCCAACCATCAAGAAGAAAGGCATGTACACTCCTCTTCCTACTCCTATCCAGTCATGGGAATAGATCTCCATGGACTATATGTCTAGCCTCCCTTCTACCAAGCATGGTAATGACTATGTATTTGTGGTCATGGACATATTTTCTAAGATGGCTATATTGGCGAACTAGAAGAAGGGTATCACAAAAGAGGACACTGCCATTCTTTGAATGAGTATGGGTACATTTTGGGACCCACAGACCATTATATCAGATCAGGATATCAAGTCCCTGAGAAAATTATGGTCAAACCTCTAGACACTATTGGACACCAAGCTCACCAAATCTACTGCCTTCCAACCCCAGACTAATGGCCAGATGAAGGTCATCAATAGGATGATAGCACACATACTCCACATGTACAACTCCAAGAATCCTTGAATTTGGGGTGAGAGTATTCCATATGTGTAACACAGTTATAATAGATCTCTCCATAGCTCGACTGGTTGCAGTCCCTTTCAAGTGGGTCTAGGATTTCAATCACTATGTCTGATTGATATTGCCATGCCTCATGTGACTACACGAACATAATCCATACATGTATTTTCTAAGGATGATAAAGTGATCAGATTTATTGAACGCATCCAACACATTCGCCAGCAGGTTCATGACATCCTGGAGAAGTCAAATGACAAGTAAAAGCAGCAACATGATCAACATTAGGTGCCACACAAGTTTTAGGTGGGCAACAAAGTTTGGTTGCATTTGCAGAAAGAACGCCTTATCAGACCCCATCAGAAGTTCATACCACTCCGATATGCTCCTTACACCATTACCAAGGCTATGGGAGACAATGATTTTGAGCTCAACATTCCCCCATTCCTTGGCTTGCACTCAGTGTTCAATGTGGATCGCCTTCGACCATACTTCCCATGGTTGTTGGACACATCAGACATTGTAGAACATCTCGCACCAACGGAGTTAAACCCAAACTTAATGGAATAGGCCACAACTAATCGGATTATGGACACATAGGTCAACAATAATCACTAGCAAAAGATCCAACTGTATCGGCTTGTCAAAGCTGGCCAACTCCTACACCAAGGCAAGTGGCTCACCAGGGACCAAGTTCAACAGAAGTTTCCCCATCTCATGGAGGCACTCAACACAATGGGGACCATTGCTTTCTAAAGGGGGAGGACTGATCTAGGTGGATATTGGTGGCCACCCTCCTATTCCACTTGGACCCCCAACATTGTTTCTTTTAGTTTTCAGTTTCCTTAATTGTAGAACAATTTACTATTTTTGGAAGTTTTTCGATCCTAAACTTCTGGAGATGCTTTAAGGCCCTAAACAACGTTTTTAGGGAAAACAGAGAAATGGAAAAAGTCCCAAATAGGGAGACCTATTTTTTTTTGGCCTACTCTTCGAGATCTTCGAAATGAGGTATTACGATAGCCAAACCGAGATCATATGCCAAAGTTATGACCCTAGAAAATTGATATAACAATTTACCTAAACGAGACCCACAATTTTAGCGCTTCATCTCCTAGGGTTAGGTTTCTTGATGTTTAGGGTTTTCCATTGCTTCTCAATAATAAATAGGCCTTGGAGCCTCATTTTAACATATTTCATAGGCATGTAGTTGCCACATCTCTTCTTAAAGATAAGCTACCATCACCCGAGCTCATCTTATTTCCATTCTGTTTGTAAGCATATTTAAATATTTGATATTAATTAAAGGAATTGTTATTTTTGTAATGTGTTGTGTTCCTATTTAAATTCAGATCAGGTTACTAGTCTTGAAAGCCTTGGCTGGAAAAATTATCGAGAAGCCCTAGGTGCGAGGAGTTACTAGTCCTCAGAGCCCTGGTTGGACAAACACTCTAGAAGCCTAGAATAAGTTGTGGGTTGAGTTACTAGTCCTAGAAGCCTTAGTCAGAACAATCACTCTAGAGCCTTGGAAGGCTTGCGTAAAGACCAATCTGATGATGGTTTTGTGATGTCTGATCGTAAAGTGGAATCACTGTTTGATGTGTTGAGGTGGATGGCCCCTGGAAGCCCTTGATGATTTTGGATTGGTCTGTTCTATGAGATCCCACATTCATGCTTGGAATATGGCACGGGGATGAATGGCTGAAGAGATATTTGGCTTAGCCATTCTACATTTGGGTGGAACATGGTAGTCCCATCCCAGGTTTGGATTTTTCATCATAATTATGAGGTTATTTCTCCTTGTACTTCTAAGAGTATTATATTGGTTGATATGTGGATCATATGGTTGTGATTTCCTTGGTATTTATGTTGCTATTATGTTGGTTATGTATATGTTTTATGAGAGTAGCTATGTATGCTCTCATCATTTTTTTACTTGTAAATGAATGAACATTATATATATGACCTAATGGATGAAATGGAAACTAATGTGTTGAGGCATCAATGTCTCTTAGCAATTCTCAAATGAATATGAGACCCATATGCTTAGAACAGTTGTTTACAACTGTAGATTACATATTTGTGATATGTTTGACGAAATGCCTGCCATGGATATTAGGGGTCAAGTCAGGGGTTTGTTCAAGTATTTTCATTTGCATCATTGTTTCATTGTTATCTTTTTGATCTGAAGGTTTCATTCAATTCTAGGGAGTGACCTGTGCTCTAGGCCTAAAAAAGTGGCTCAAATCCTAGGGACACTAGCATAACAATGAGCAAAATAGTCCCTGGATGTTGGCATGCCTTGTCATGAGAGAATCCAGAGCCTCCTAGATGTTGTCGGGCCCATATCATGGGAGCATTCAGAGGTCAATATGTATAAAACCTTAGTGGGACCTAGGGGTTGGTTACCAGAAGTGTTGGGATGGTTCTCAGGGGTCCTATAGCTGATGTGGAAGGTTTGCATGATGTATTTCCATCGATTCCATTTCCTTAAGGTCACCTAGGAGGTTGAATCCAATCATAGTAGCCTCTTGTCACATGTTTGCTCCGGTTGGCTGGTTAATTGGGTAGATTTGGGAGGAGGGTGTTACATAGTGGTATCAGAGCACGGTTCATCCCTCGGATTGGATAGGTCGTGTGTTGGTCAAGAATTCATGTTGGTTACATATGTGTTTCTTATGTCATAGGACCATGTGATTGTTGCATTTGTATGGTATTGGTCATGGTTGTAGTGATGTCTCCATGGGAAGTTGATGGTGTTGTTGTGGGGTGTGTCACCATGAGTGTATGGTTGAGTATGCCTTGCTTATGCATCTTAATTGTCACATGAGGTGATGGTATGTGTAATTGATATGGTCATGGATTGATGACTAGAATCTAGCTAGAATGATGGGTACATGGTTATATGCTTATGTGTTATGCTTCTATATGTTGTCATGAGTATGTTATACATGTATCACTCTGATTTGTTGATCTTACAGACGAGGTATCCTCCCTGAACTATACTAAGGTACATTGTTTTATTGTGATTTGGTTTAGCTGACATGATATACCTTGCAGGAAGAATATCAAAATGGATAGCAAGATGGTAGACTAAAAATACTCTCCCTATGGATCAGATTAGCAACATGGTGTTGGGAATTCTTCTGATTTGGATGATACACTAGGAATTCTAAAGGAGGAAATAAGGAGTTGTAAGGCAGACAATGACCAAATCATACAAGCATAGGATAAAATAGCAAAGGTAAATGTAGCGATACTTCAGAGTTTGTCATAATTGTAGTGACAAGGACTACTTTAGATCAGCCATGAATCAGAGGAAAAAATAATCGGGCATATGGTAGTAGGTCTCATGGTGGTCACAAGTCAGATAGATATGACACAGTTAGAGATGGTATACTGTTGGACACTCCAGATATGAGGGGTGATAGACACGTACTATTATAGTTCTGGCTCTAACAGGCATGATGCTCAACATCGTTATCATCCTTATAGGATGAGTGACAGGGGGTATTTTCTTGATAAGTTAAGAAAGAAAATCCATCTACATTTGATGGAGAGATGGATAAATTTTAAGATGCAGATGCTCTTGGAATAACAAAGTTTTTCATGTTGCATGACTACTCAGAAAACATGAAAACCAAAATATCTACCTTCAGTGTCAGAGGTAAGGTGGACATTTGGTGGGAATATATAAAAAGTGTCAGAGGTATACATGAGGATAACTTGAATTGGAATGAGTTTGAACTTATATTCAAGAAGAAGTACCTATCTTAGAGATACTTTGATGATAGGGCAAAGGAATTCTATGAGCTAAAGATGGGATCTAGGACAAATTATGAGTACACTAGCAAGTTCTTGGAGCTACTGACATATGTGCCTTACCTCAAGGAGGAGAAGGCCGAGATTTAGATATTCACTAGTGGGTTACCAATGGTATTCAAAGACAGGGTTGAGCTCAATGACCCCAGATCGTTGGAGGAGGCCATTTGGAATCTACAGCTTTGCTATAAAAAATCGAAGCACATATCTGAGACTAAGCCAAATTGGAAGGGTAATGCAAAGAGCAAAGGAACATGGGAAAATAAGTGAGTAATACCTCTGGATTTAGGTAATAAGCAGAATGTAGCACCACCCAAGAAGTTCAATGCATTTAACAAAGGACAGGGACATCAATTGCAGAAGAAGAACAAGGATGCATGCTTGAAGCCTATAGAGCGTTGGACTTGTGGCAAATATTATCGTAGGAGAGATTGTTCATAGAATCAGGGTGTTAGGCCTCAGATATATAGTGCATAGGAGGTGCAAACTATTGGGGATGTTGGTTAGAGCGTTCCTCATATTTATGAAAAATTGGATAACAAACAGGCAAACCATCAGATATCTATTATTGGGATGGATGGTAAGCTTTGTGATCAAGTTATTTCTATTTTCATTTACCTCGGATCTAATTATATCTATGTTAGTCCTAACTTGGTGGATAAGTGTGGTTTAAATAGGGAATTGCATAAAAGATATTGGTTAGTGCAGTTGGCTATAGGTAAAAAGAAGCGAGTTCATCATTGGGTAATATCTTGTGCATTTAATTCTAATGGTATGCCTACTGTGACACATTTGAATGTATTACTATTGGGATCATACATTATGTTGTTCAGCATGGATTGGTTGTATCTTCATAGAACCAAGGTGTATTTTTATGACAAGGCCATTGAGTGCTTGGATGACGATGGAAAACCAAGATTCTTATAGGAAAATAAGTAATCCACGTCAGTTAGGATAGTGACAGTTATGTAGGCAAACTGTAGTCATAGGAAAGGTTGTGTGTTATTTTGCAGTGCACATTTCTAGTGACAAAGGTAAGGAGGTTGAGGATGTAGATGTTTTGAGCAGGTACCCAGTTCTACAGCAGTTCCAGGATGTATTTCCTGAGGATATTTCAGAGTTTAGACCTCACAGGGAAGTATACTTTTCTATTGAGTTGGTGCCATGGAAAACTTTGACATCAAATGCACACTACAGGATGGGTACACCTGAGTTGGTAGAGTTGAAGTTGAAGTTGAAGGAAATGTTGGATAAGGGATAAATTAGGACAGGTGTATCACCATGGGGTGAACCAATACTGCTTGTGAAGAACAAGGATGACAATATCAGTCTATGCATTGATTATAGGAAATTGAACAAAGTGACCATCAAGAATAGGTATACATTACCGAGGATTGATGACTTGTTTGATCAACTAAAGGGAGCAGTAGTGTTCTTGAAGATTGATTTGAGATTAGGATATCACCAGGTACGCATCAAAGAGGAGGACATTCACAAGATAACTTTCAAGACCAAGTATGGGAATTATGAGTTTATTGTAGCTCCATTCGGTTTGACTAATGCTCCAGCTACATTTATGTGCTTGAGGAATAGTATGTTGCATCCGTATTTAGATAAGTTTTTTATTGTGTTCATTGATGACATATTGGTATATTCTAAAAATGAGGAAGAGCATGCTAAGCATTTCAGCAACAGTGTTGAGGTTGTTAAGAGGGCATCAGTTGTATGCTAAGCTTAGCAAGTGAATTTTCTTCTAGAATGAGGTGCATTACATGGGACACGTTGTCTCAAAGGAGGGCATTGTAATAGATCCAGAAAAGATAAGGGCCATCACGGAGTGGGTAGCTCCTAAAATGTAGATGAGGTGATATCTTTCATGGGGTTGGGAAGCTATTACAGGAGGTTCATTAGGAACTTCTCACATATTTCTTATCCTATCACATCATTCGAGAGAAAATGTAAGAAGTTTGAATGGAGATAGGAGTGTGAGGCTAAATTTGAGTAGCTCACGCAGTTGTTGACACATGCACTAGCGTTAAAGATTGCAAATCCAAAAAAAGAGTTTGTAGTGTGCATAGATGCTTGCAATAAAATTGTAACAACCCTGGTGAAAATTTCATGTAATAAAAGTTAATAAAGGCAAAATAAGACCACGGTTAAGGGACAATCATTCCAAGTTGAATGTTGGGAAAATATGTCCTAGTGGGCATCACTAGAGGTGTATTTTCACTAAGGAAAATTGGCAAAGGCTAAGGCAAAGGAATTAAAAGGGAAAAAAGGAATTTTTGGCACATTTATTTATGAAAATAAAGGAAATTAGGTGAAAAGTAAGGTGAAAGGTCACAGGTTGCATGTGAGGAAGAAAATGAAGAAAATAATGGAAAGCAAAGGAAATAGAGGTCTCATTAATAAAAAGGCTTCTGAGGATCAGTTGGTAACCTTTTGTTAGTTCAATTTTGGAGCTTTATCATTATTATCTCTCTCACTATTGGTCACTTAGAGTTTTCTTGGAACACTCTAGCTTTGAAGCAAGGAATGAAAAGCAAGAAAATGGAAAGGAAGGAAAAGAAAGAAAAGGGAAATGAAGGAATGAAAAGATCAAGGAAGGAAAAGTAGGATCAAGAAACTTCAATAGGAATATTTGCAGGTAACCTTTTGCATGTGTGATTTCCTAGGTGGTTTGGACATGCATGACTTTGTATGTTGGTGTATGGCTCTCTTGTTGTCTGTGGCATGGTTTTGTTGGGTTATGACAGTGGTTTTTAGCTAAGCCTTGCCTTTTTCATGATGCCGTTGTGTTGGGATGTTTACTTTGGTTTTTGAACTTTGGTTTGTCGAATGGATTTTGGAATCCAGGGTAGAGGTGGTCTCAAGGTTCATTCCTAAAGGCCTAGGAATCCCTTGATCAGTTTTGGTAGGATATATGGTAAAGCCTGAGGGAGGAGTCTCAGTTTAGGGCCTAGTGATTCAGGTTTGGATTACATTAAACCCTGAGAGACTGGTCTCATTTTAGGTCCTAGTGATCTGGGATTGGATTGCAGTAAAGCATGAGAGACAAGGAGATGGAAAATTCCACAACGATAGTGATGGATTCCATATCGAATTCCAAGTTCGGTTCAGTTGTGATTGGAGCACTAGGTTTGGTGTGATCATGGTTTAACGAGGGTGGAGATGGTTTAACCTCTGGATTGCCTTGTTTTTTCTTGTATTGTTTGTTCTATGAGATCCCACATTCATGTTTGGAATATGGCACATGGGTGATTGGATGAAAGAGAGATTTGGTTCAACCATGTCTATGGTTGGGTGGTACGTGGAAGTCTCGAACCTAGTCGAATTTTCCTATGATCAATAAAAGCTAGGTTCTCTTACTTCTGCACATGTTTATATGTGGATTTGATGGTTTTCATATCTCTGATATTTATATGGTTTTATGTTGGTTATAATCATGGTTATATGACTTGTTCATGTCAAGGTTATTTCTTGTATTTACTTGTAATTGTTAAATGGATGAATGAAAGAACTATTTTATTATTAAATAGTTCAATGGAGAAGGTGGTGATCCTTTTTGTTATGTTTCATAAGTATTTTTAGTCATTCATGCTCTGTCTTGTATCCTAGACTTATAGATTGCTTTGATGCCAAGTGGTTGACAAAATGTCAGTCCCATTTGGGGATGCTCAGGCCTAGTCCCGAGGTTGAATTTTTATTTGTTTATATTTTCATCATGTCTTTGATGGATTCTAAAGGTTGTAACAAGTTCTAGATGGAGGCTGGATTCTGGGCTCGAAAAGTGGCTCAAATCTCAGGGATAGTGGCACAAGTTTGTTGAAAAGAGTCCAGGGACGCTAGCACATAGGCGTGTGAGAGTGAATTTCGGTTCTGGACGTTGTCTTTCCTATACCATGAGAGAGGCCAGGGGTTAAAAGACTTAAAAAATCAGTGGGACTTAGTGACAGGATGTTTGAGTGGCTGACATGTCTGCTGAGGGTGTTTCTGCTCATGTGGATGGGTTTCTTTGATATGTTCCATCGATTCCATTTCTTTAAGGTCACCAAGGAAGTTGAATCCCTAATAGTGACCTCTTTTGTCGCATGTTTACCGTAGCCATTTGGTTTCTTGGGTGGACCTAGGAGGAGGGGGTGTTACATATTGGTATTGGAGCATTGTTGTGCTCTCCTTGGGTGAATGTGTTGGTCATGCTTGCATGTCAGTTGCATGCTATGTCTCGTACACTCGCATTCCATGTGATTTTTTCAATGCATCATGTTGATCACGATTATAGCAAGGTTGTCATGAGGAACTTGATGTTGATTTTGTGGAATGCACTGTTAGAAGTATACAACTAGTTACATGATTATATGTATCTTGATTACATCTTTGTATGTTACGCTGCATTCTTGGTTGTTTGATTACATGTATCAGTCTTGTTGGTTTGTTGCAAGAATTGATCAATTATGCTCGACTACATGCATTCATATGTATGTGTAGTTGATTAGGCATTTCTTATGCATGTTGATAGTTGCATGTGGAAATGTGTACAATGGAGTAATGGTTTTTTTCATGTAATCATAACATGCATTATTGATATGGCCTTGCATTGATGACTGGACCCTAACTAGAATGATGTTTATGTGTTGATGCACTTATTCGATATATGTCAATATGATGTTATGATTATGTTATACATGTATCACGTTGATTTGATGATCTTGTAGACAAGGCATCCTCCCTAAATTATACTAAGGTGCATTTGTGATTTGGTTTAACTGACATAATATGCCTTGTATGAAAGAGATCAGATTGCTAGCAAAGTGGTAGACTACATAGAATTTCCCTATGCATCAGATGGGCAGTGTGGTGTGGGGCACTCTTATGAATTGGCACATACATTGAGAAAAGTGAAGGAAGAAATAAGGAGTTGCAAAGAAAAAAATGACAAATTCATGCAAGCACAAGTGAAATAAGAAGAGGTGATTGCTATACTTCTTCATAGTTTGTCAAAATTGTAGCGACAAGGGGCACTTCAAATCAGTGATGGACAAGAGGATAGAACTAATGGGACATATGGCAGTAGGTCTCCTAGTAGACACTGGTCAGATAGATCTTATACAATCAGAGATAGAAAACTATTGGATACTACGGATAGGAGAGGTGATAGAAACAAGTACTATTCTAGTTATGGTTCTGACATGCATCATGATCGTCATCATTATCATCCTTATAGGAGGAGTCATAGGGGATGCTTTACAGAAGAGTTTAAGAAAGAAAATACATCTACCTTTGATGGAGAGATGAAGAAATCACAGGATGCAGAGGCACAATTGCTTGGTATGAAGAAATTCTTCCGATTGCATGATTATTCATAAGACATGAAAGCAAAGATAACCACTTTCAGTCTCAAAGGTAAAGTAGATATTTGGTGGGAACATGTGAATATTGTGAATGATATACATGAGGAATATTTTACTTAGCATGCATTTGAAAGGCACTTCAAGAAGAAGAACTTGTCGGGGATGTACTATGATGACAGAGCTAAGGAATTTTATGAGTTGCAGATGGACTCTGTGATAGATGAGGAGTATACTAGTAGGTTTTTGGATCTGTTGAGATATGTTCCTTATGTTAAGGAGTTGAAGGCCAAGGTTTAGAGATTCATCAACAGATTTCTGGTAGCATATAGAGACCGGAGCGAGTTTGATGATCCTAGATCATTGGAGGAGGCCATTCGAAAGTTGAAGCATTGTTATGAGCAATCAAAATGAAAAGTTGAGCCTAAGCATGAATTGAAAAGAAATGAGAAATCTAAAGGAAAATGGCCACCAAAGCGAGGAAGACCTTAAGATAAAAGTGAGAAAGAAGATGCATTTCCTTACAAGAGATTCAATACAACTAATAAAGGACATGGAGACAAGCTAGAGGTGGTGGTAGGGAACCATTGCAGTGTTGGATATGTGGTAAGGATCATCATAAGAGGGATTGTCCGCAGTATCAGAGTGGTGGTAAACTCCAGAACTATATTGCTTAGGAGGAACATACAGTTGGTGATGTTGGTCATAACATTCCTCGTATCTATGCCGTTGTGGACAACAAGCAGTCGGATCATCAGACATCGATCATTTAGATGGATGATAATCTTTGTGATCAACTTGTTTCTATTTTGATTGATACTCAATCTAACTATAGTTATATTAATCATGACCTAGTGGATAAGTGTGGTTTGAGAAAAGAAGTGCATGCAAAATATTGGTTGGTACAGTTGGCTATGGGTAGAGAGAAGTGAGTACACCATTGGGTAAGAGCTTGTGCATTTGAGTTAAATGGTATGCCTACAACAGCATATTTGAATGTATTTCCATCGAGATCATACAATATTCTTTTGGGTATGGATTGGTTATACCTTCAAAGAACCAAAGTGGATTGTTTCGACAAGGCCATTGAGTGTGTGGATGATAGTGGGGAAAAGAGGACTTCTTACGGAAATAAGAAGCCTACATCAATGAGGATGGTTACCACTATGTAGGCTAAGCATAGTTGCAGAAAAGGTTCTGTGATGTTTGTAGTGCAAATTTCTAGTGACAAGGGTAAGGAGGTTGAGGATGCTGATGTGTTGAGCAGGTACCCAACTTTTGCTGCAGTTTCAGGATGAATTTATTGAGGACATTACAAATTTTCCACCTCAGAAGGAAATATATTTTTCTATTGAGTTGGTCCCAGGGTACGATCCAACATCAAAATCACCTTATAGTATGAGAATACTTGATTTGGTAGAGTTCAATTTTTAGTTGAAGGAAATGTTGTACAAACGATACATCAGATCCAGTGTATCACCTTGGGGTGGACCAATGTTTTTCATAAAGAAGAAATATGGTACTCTAAGATAGTGCATTGATTATAGGTAGCTAAATAAGGTAACAATCAAGAACAAGTACCCATGGCCAAGGATTTATGATTTATTTGATCAGCTGAAGGGAGACGTTGTGCTCTCTAAGATCAAATTGAGATCAGGATAACATCAAGTACACATCAAGGAAGAGGATATCTTCAAGACTGCGTTTAGGACCAGGTATGGGAATTACGAGTTTGTTGTTGTTCCATTCAGTTTGATTAATGCTCCAACTACATCTATGTGTTTGATGAATAGTGTGTTGCATCGGTATCTGGATAAGGTTGTTATTGTATTCATTGATGACATAATTTTATATTCTAAGAATGAGGAAGAACATTCCAAGCATTTAGCAGAAGTGTTGATATTGCTAAGAGAGCATCAGTTGTATGCTAAAATTAGCAAGGATAGCTTCTTTCAGGTTGAGATACATTACTTGGGGCATGTTGTTTCCAAGTGTCACACGGAATTGGTCAAGGGTGCGGACACGACTGACCTTCCTAGAAGTCTAAGACATTCTAATGACAAACAAGACAAAAAGGAGTGATCTTTCTCTAAATACACCTTTTACAACATGAAAACTACAAGTGTTTAGGCTTACCTTATTCCAAAACGCTGTTGTTGAAGTCCGTTCTTGACGATCCGGATGAGCTCCTCCTTCAAGTCAATTCCTGCAACCACAAACAATCAAACAATTACCAAGCACTTGCATTTCATATAATAAAACATATATTCAACATGCAGACCAAGGAACACATGAAATAACTCATTAACACAAGCTATTGAGAAAAATAAACCAGTTTGTATTAATAACGAAACAAAGAAACTCTTACAACCTGGCCTTGGTGTTGTGCAAGTTCCTCCCAGGGTCCATCAAGGGTTTTCCTCTACTTTGACAAAGCTCACCCTCTCCCAAGTAGAATCAAGTGAAGACAATCTCTCCTCACAAAGGCTCTAATGGAAGACCTAAATCCTGCAGCATTTACCCAAAGAAAATGTATAGCTCCAACCTCCTCTCCTTCTGGCTCAATGCCTTTATTTATAGTGCTGTAAAGAGGTTATTCAGGTCCACTATCAATGGGATCATCCCCCTCTTTGGGTGGGATAGCTCCCTTATTGATGGGATAAGTTCCCTCTTAATAGAGATACATGAACCAACTGGAGGCGCATCCATTTCATCAAACCGACCTCTAGAATGTTCTAGAAGTAACCACAAGTAACTTTTTCAAGATAAAACTCGCGCATTTTGCCTTTTACAGAGGGACGCACCTGTCCCTTAACATACAGAGCGTCCATGGACGCATATTTTGTGAACAAGGTCAGCGTCCCCGCAGGTAAGGCTAGAGAGAACCTGCGACCCCAGAGATAAACATAGTTTTTACAAGACTTTCTCTCTTCTTTGAGTTTGAGATGGATAACAGAGGCATGAGACTTGCCTAAGAGGGTAGCATGACTGTTGATTTGAGCCATACTAACTGTAAGTAGTCAAGGTGACATTTTTTAGTGTAACAGATTGCCCCCTAAAGTGCGAAGCCTGGAATAGAAAAGGGTTTTGTAATTCTAGGAAGGGTGAAGCGCTTTATCATTTCAAGGATTGCCTTGTGGATGGCCTGGTTGGAACCTGCAATTTTCAACACAAAATACATGGATAAGATTATATCATCACTGAGGTAGGCATTCCCATACTCAGATTCAAAACTTTAACTAATGGACTAACTATTCTGATACAGGAATGATCTTGCAGTACATCATTTTTATAGACTTTTATAGACACAGTATGGACGCAGCCATCTGTTTATGATTAGTCTACATAGATAATGAATACAAAACTCCTCGCAGCCTGGATGGTAGAAACTAGATCCAGGGTCTTCACTTCTACTTCCCGAATTGGTACGATTCTAGCCATGTGATTAAATGATTCGATGTCGAACATGGTAGAAACCACTTGATTACCAGTCAATGATGTAAACCGTTAACAAGCGTGAGAGAAACCACCAGTGATGTCAATGGTTCTCAAAGTACCAAGCACAACCCGTGAAATGTGAATAGATGTTTTGATGTCGAACACTTCACGGAATCCTCTGATCGAAAGTCAATGATGTAAACTGACGTCAAAGGCGAGAAACCTGCCATTGATGCATGCAGACTTCAAGGTACTGTCGATTCCTAAGTCATCTTTCTAGATAATGTGTCGATGTCGATAGAAAGCGACCCGTTGCAGGCAAGCCCGCAACACGAAATCATTGTTCAAGTTGAAGAAATGTTGCTGTAAGGACTGACTCAGGGATGGTCAAATGGATGACAAGTATTTTGCAGATGAAAGTTTTTGCTTGCAGACCTCTTGAACACATAACGACACAACAGATGGCTTGGTGACGTATAACTCAAAGTTAACCCCTGGAACCCGGTTAAAGACTTTCAAAGTGATTTGGTCAACTGTGAGGTAAAAGATTTCCCAACCCAGGTGAATGAAAAGTGTCGTGTTCAAGAGCGGTAATAAAGTTTCTTCTGAGACAAAAGGTGACAAATAGGTTCATTCTTCTCTCTTTTCCCCCACCATTTCTGGCAAGTACCTCTTTATTTTTAACAAGCTTGAGGAGGATAACATATGCTTGATTATAAGCTCATCCTTCGGACGAGTCCAACCTAGTTTAAATTCGAACCCTAGGAAGGAGTGGTTCGTTCCTGTTTGTAATTGAACAGGTCCTCTACTGTAAAAGTTTAACGAGCCCAGTATAGGAGAAACTCGGCGTTTTTCAATTTTAGAGAGTCTGAAAAAACTAAAGGAGACTCCACGTTGAACTTTTTCGTATATTTGTGTCCCTCAAGCCCGAAAAAGTATAAAATAATACCTGGGGGAACCGCTTGATCTTGCGACCAAGGAGTACTTTCATAATAGTGTCGTTGACCTGAAAAGTAAAAAGCGATCAAGGACACGTCGTTTTATTTCCTTATCGAGTTTGAAACGACAAAAACCCGGCAATCTTTTCCTGATTTTGAGGTCAGAAAAGAGCTAAAAGGGGACCGTCTTTTAATTCTGTTTTAACGAGTGTAAAAGAAACGCTCGGCAATCTTTTCATGTTTTGAGAGTCTGAAAAGGGCTTAAAAGAGAACTCCAAGGTTTCACTTTTTCGTAAATTTTAATGAGTTCGAAAAAATGATAAAAATGTACTCATGGTTTTCACTTTTTCGTAAATTTTAATGAGTTCGAAAAAGGGATAAAAATATACTCATATGGCCGACTTTCAATTTAATTTACGAGCAGGAAAAGACGGAAAGAACTCGGCATTTTCATTTGTTTTACGAGAATGAAAGATGGCAAAATAATCTCGAGATTTTCATGAGTTTAACGAGTCTTGAAAATAACTGAAATTGACTCGAAATAGGTTTCATTTTTACAAAAGCTTGAAACAGAGAAAAACTATGCTTCAAAGTAGTTTCATTTTTTAACAAGCTTGGAACAGAGAGAAAACTATGCTTGATGCCCCCTAAGCATGACTGTTAGAGCGCATGCTCCCCCCAGCTTCATTTCACTCAACTATGGTGGATGAAATGAAGGTTCAAGTACGAGATCATTGGAAAGACTCGACCTAAAACTGTAAGAAAATTATGCAAAAACTGAAATAACTAACCTAAATATACAACTTAACATTTACGAGATCTAGTCAAACTCTCGATTCAAGTAGAGGAGGATTTGTTTCATTTTTTAACGAGCTTGACACAGGAAAAGAACTATGCTCGGATTCAGTTTCATGTTTACGCAAGCTTGAAACGAAAAACTATGCTTGTTATAAGTTCACATGCCCCCAGCATAAAGATGCAAACCAAGGTACATGCCCCCCAAGCTTCATTGCATTCAATGAGGTGGATGGAATGAAGCTTTACTTTCAAGATCTTGGAAAGACTTGTGGGAGTTGTTTCATTTTTTAGTGAGGTTGACACAGGAAAAGAACTATCCTCAAAACCCTTGTTCATTTTTTAAACGAGCTTGACACAAGATAAGGAACTATGCTCGTAACTACTCTACAATCTACCTAAAAACTCTACTCTAAAAACCTTGATTCATTTTTTAACGAGCTTGACACAAGACAAGGAACTATGCTCTAAAATCCTTGATTCATTTTTTAATGAGCTTGACACAAGACAAGGAACTATGCTCATGATTACTCACTACAATCTACCTACTTAACCTACCCTTGTTTCATTTTTTAAAGAGCTTGACACAAGACAAGGAACTATGCTCAAAAAGTTCGCATGCCCCCAGCATAATGATGCAAAGCGAGGTACATGCCCCCCAGGCTTCATTGCATTCAACCGGCTGGATGAAATGAAGGTTTACTTTCAATATTTAACTTGAAAAGGGAGTTGTTTCATTTTTATGGAGGTTGACACAAGAAAAGAACTATCCTCATACCTGATTCATTTTTTAATGAGGTTGACTCAGTAACAGGAACTGTCCTCAAAATCCTACTTTCTACAATCTACCTACATATCCTAAAATCTACCTGATTCATTTTTTAATGAGGTTGACTCAGTAAAAGAACTATCCTCATACACTGAGTCATTTTTTAACGAGGTTGACACAGTAAAAGGAACTTTCCTCGTACACACTGATTCATTTTTTTAACGAGGTTGACACAGTAAAAGGAACTTTCCTCATTACATCCTAATTTCTAACTATCTATATGACCTAAAAACTAGCTGATTCATTTTTTAATGAGGTTGACTCAGTAAAAGAACTGTCCTCATAACATCCAATTTCATTTTTTAACGAGGTTGAGAGAGGAACAAACTATCCTCGGACTCACTGATCATGTCAATGGACACACCTTGATCATGGCTTCCAAGAGATCTTCATCAGAAGGAAGAATAGTTCTCTGGAAGGAACACATGTCAAGGGACTCAAAAGGGATAAGAACATCGTGTTCAAGTAATCCCATAGAGTTTTCCATGTCAATTACCGGATCTACATCAACAGTGAGAGGCTCACTTACATCGGTAACTGAAAACATGGGACCAGTTGCCACATAATTAACCCGTGGCAGGGTAGATACCACTTTAGAATCAGGAACATTTAGGGGTGTCATATTATTGGTAGTGGAAACAAGACTAGGGAACGAAAGCTGGTCTACAGTCACAATACTGCCATTGTGAGGGAAAGACATCACGCGAAAGAGTGTCGATACGACAGCTTTCATTGCATAAACATAGTCTCGCCCAAGGAGTAAATTGAAATCCAAGGGACCTCGAACTACCATAAGATCAATACAGACAGTTTTACCTTCCAAGGTAATGGAAAAATTAGGAAGGATCCCTAAAGGTTCACTAATTGTTCTGTTAAAAGCTTTCAGATTCTGCGTAATAGGCGCAAGTTGAGGGGAACCCAAAGCTTTCCAAACAGTTGAGGATAAAATACTAACAGAAGCACCCTCATCTACCTGAGTACGATGTATGTCCCTACCACCAGCCTTGACAATGATTTGGAAAGGGATGGAGGAAGGAAGACGAGGTTCTGTCAGTCTATTCCAATCAAAGGAAAAGACCTCAGTGCTTGGAGGGGGTTCTGTAGAAACAGGTGAAATGCCCCCTGGCATAGAAGAATCTGATGTAACAAGAAGAACCTGAGCGGTATGAAGTTCACTCTCCATAGGGAAAGTGTGATCGATTGAATGTGAAATTGAATCGACCGCTTGATCAACTAATGGATCATCAACCTGAGTGACATGAGTTTCACTCTTCAATGAAAGAGTGTGATTGACTGTACTTGAATTTAGATCAATCACTCCGTCGGTTGACGGTAGGTTGGGAGAAAGTTTACGGTAACCAGTTGGAAATTCTTGCTGTGGAACAGTAAGGTTTTCCAACAATGTTGAGGCTTCATCCATGTGAGGGCAAATGTGAGTTTGATGACTCCCTTTACATAACTTACAAGGAAACCTAACTTTACCCTTTTTCCCAGGAACCTGACTATCACTGGTTGATGGATCAATAGAAAGTTGATGAGATTTTTCTGACCATACTTCCAAGACCTTTGGAATACCAGGACAATTGACAAGGAAGTGGTCACCCTTACAAAGCCTGCAAGGGTATTTGGGTTTACGATGCATGTCGGAATTTTCCTCAACACAACTAACACTTACAGCCATGGTTGGTTGGTTGACTTCTTTCTTATCTTGCTTCTTCTTCTTCTTCTTCTTCTTCCCTTTCTTCTTCTTCTTAGCCTCCTGGTTACTAGCATCAAGGCTTTTACCAGGCGAAGAGGAAGAAATGGAGGAAGAAAAATTAGGCGAAGAAGGTAAAGGGTCAACAGAAGGTTGGTGATGTTGAGATGGTGAACTCTATTGAGGTGAAGCATCCGGTTGAGGTGGAACAATTGGAGTACTTTGGGCCAACGAAGTTGAAAATAACCATATTGGTAAACCTATTGTAAATCCAGGTAATGACAAAGTAGCCATATAAGGAGGACCAACATTTCCAAAGTAAGGAAAAGTACTAGGATTCTCATTAGGAGGGGTTCCTAGGTTGATAAATTCCGGAACATTTGCCATTATATTCAACTTCTGTGAATTTTATTAAAAATTTAAAACTAAAATTAACAATTCACAATTCACACCTAACAATTAAAATTCACAATTCACACCTATGGTCTCTAAAAGTAAAAACAAACAAATTAACACGCGCTATCAAATCTAGGAGTCAAACCATACACAAACAGTAGCCTTCCGGACCGAAAACACTAGTTGGTGATGAAGCCCAACATCGCCGAATTCAGTACAGAAGTGGTGGGTGGAACAGTTACCCCGGCAACCTGCTTAATGAATAGACTGGACCAAGTTCCTCCACTTTAACCGTCTCGAAGTGAAGCGAACCCCCCGGAAAATCCAAGTGAGTATAACCGACGTCTGCTCCAGGTACAGTGGGATCTTCCCTCCACCGTCACCTTGGGTAGAATCCTAAAGATTATGGTCACTAAGGTTACCAACGGCAACAAGTACACCTGGGGGAACAGTCTAAACTCCGACAGCACGCAAGGGCAGAGTAGCAAGCTCAATCCCCTTACCGGCTCCTTGACAGTAATCCAAGGTTTACCGATAAGTGACCCCTGGCTCCTCGACAATGGTTAATCCGAGGTTTACCGTTTGTAATACGTACTGTCTGGCGTCGTTCCCAACGAGGGAGGATGGATCCCCTCACTGGTTTGGACACGAGCTCGTGCTTCTCCTTTAAGAGGAGCTTTCCCAGAGTGTAAATGTAACAATTGGATTTGATTCTATCACAAGATGAGCTACTTGTTTGGTTTTACTGTCTTGGAGAGTTAAGTACTCACCTACTCCAAGACACTAGCCTAAGCTATGTTGGTGCTTCAGAGCCCTAGAAATGTAAAAATTACTAGATGAATTTTAATTAAGCGCTGTGTTATTAAGGCTGTTATTACTCAAATGGGTAAATGGATACGAAACCAATGGTGTTATGACTCGACTCAACTGAATGCAATCGAATATGATAATGTAATCTTTTCAATTCGATGAATCCTAACTAAAGTAAGGAGAGAGTTTCCATTCACTTCCAACAATGCAAAAAATTGATCATTAAGAGAAAATTTAACAAATTCTCTAATGCACTAATTTCATCAAGAAAAACTAATGCAAATCAATTCCAAACCAATTTTTATTTTTATTTTTGTGTAAATTCAAATCAAAGAAAGCTGATCTAAATCTACGATTGATTTTTCAGAATGTAAACTATGCAATTGTAATCTATGCACAATTCACATGAAAAGTATGCAAATGTAATCTATGCACATTTTTCATTCATATTCTGAAACTGAGAACTCTAATTATGCAAATGTGATCTATGCAAGAGAATTCTCAAACACAAGATGATTCTAATGTAATCTAAGAACCAATCAAGTGCAAGTCGAGAAAATTGGGTGAGAGTTCCAAAGATCAAAAAATAAAAACACTCAAAGGCGATTAACACTCATACGCAATTTAGCCCCCCCCGGCGAATGAGGGGGAATTTTTTTTGCAAAAACAAAAGCAAAAAGATGCAAAATTGTGAAAAGACTGAGAGAAACCTCCAAGTAATGACCAAAGGAAATCAAATTAAGAATTTCTCAAGAAAGAGACTCAAAACACCCAATTGATGAAAGCTAAGAGCAGGAACAAGCTTAGGTGAAGATCTTTGACAAGAGACTAATGGATCTGGGCAGTAAAAACTAAGAAAAACCAAAATCTAAAAGCAATTAAAGCAAAAATGGAGTTTTCCTAAATTTTTACAGGAAGACGCAGGCAACCCGTTAGAACAGGCGCGGGCCCGCTCTGTGCAAACGGCAACAGCGCGTCCAAAGACGCACTGTGCAGTACTCAGAGGGTGCGTCCTTCTGGAAAAGTTAAGAAAAACCAAATTTAACTAAATCTAAAGCTAAGCCACCCAAATACTAATTCTCACAGTCAAAAACCAGAAAATAAAAATGATTTTCTCAGAGCAAAGTTCACACAAAGGAAAAGACTTTCACATTAATGGATTCCCCAGTGGAGTCGCCAATTTGTCACACGGAATTGGTCAAGGGTGCGGACACGACTGACCTTCCTAGAAGTCTAAGACATTCTAATGACAAACAAGACAAAAAGGAGTGATCTTTCTCTAAATACACCTTTTACAACATGAAAACTACAAGTGTTTAGGCTTACCTTATTCCAAAACGCTGTTGTTGAAGTCCGTTCTTGACGATCCGGATGAGCTCCTCCTTCAAGTCAATTCCTGCAACCACAAACAATCAAACAATTACCAAGCACTTGCATTTCATATAATAAAACATATATTCAACATGCAGACCAAGGAACACATGAAATAACTCATTAACACAAGCTATTGAGAAAAATAAACCAGTTTGTATTAATAACGAAACAAAGAAACTCTTACAACCTGGCCTTGGTGTTGTGCAAGTTCCTCCCAGGGTCCATCAAGGGTTTTCCTCTACTTTGACAAAGCTCACCCTCTCCCAAGTAGAATCAAGTGAAGACAATCTCTCCTCACAAAGGCTCTAATGGAAGACCTAAATCCTGCAGCATTTACCCAAAGAAAATGTATAGCTCCAACCTCCTCTCCTTCTGGCTCAATGCCTTTATTTATAGTGCTGTAAAGAGGTTATTCAGGTCCACTATCAATGGGATCATCCCCCTCTTTGGGTGGGATAGCTCCCTTATTGATGGGATAAGTTCCCTCTTAATAGAGATACATGAACCAACTGGAGGCGCATCCATTTCATCAAACCGACCTCTAGAATGTTCTAGAAGTAACCACAAGTAACTTTTTCAAGATAAAACTCGCGCATTTTGCCTTTTACAGAGGGACGCACCTGTCCCTTAACATACAGAGCGTCCATGGACGCATATTTTGTGAACAAGGTCAGCGTCCCCGCAGGTAAGGCTAGAGAGAACCTGCGACCCCAGAGATAAACATAGTTTTTACAAGACTTTCTCTCTTCTTTGAGTTTGAGATGGATAACAGAGGCATGAGACTTGCCTAAGAGGGTAGCATGACTGTTGATTTGAGCCATACTAACTGTAAGTAGTCAAGGTGACATTTTTTAGTGTAACACCAAGAATGGCATAATAGTGGATCCATAAAATATAAGGGCTATCAAGGAATGGGCATCTCCTAAGAATGTGGATGAGGTGAGATCATTTAGGGGATTGACGGGTTACTACAAAAAATTCATCAAGAAATTCTCATGCATTGCATATCCTATCACATCATTGCAACGGAAAGGTAAGAAGTTTGAATGGATAGAAGAATGTGAGTCTAGTTTTGAGTAGCTTAAGCAGTTGTTGGCACATTCACCAGTGCTAAAGATTGTGGATCTAGACAAAGAGTTTGTAGTATACACATATGCTTAGAAGAGAGGACTTGGGAGATTTCTCATGCAGGAAGGACAGGTAGTGTACTATGAGTCATGGAAAATGAATGAGCATGATCAGAACTACCCGACACATGATCTTGAGCTAGCAACAATCATACTTTCATTGAAGATGTGGAGACATTATCTTCTGGGTAAGAGGTTTACATTGATGAGTGATCAAAGTGGGTTGAGGTATTTATTTGACCAACCAAATCTAAATGCCAAGCAAGCTAGATGGTTGGCCACCCTCAGTGAGTTCTACTTCGAGATCAAACATATCAAAGGGAAGGAGAATCATATAGCAGTTATGAGCTCTTATGGGATCGAGTTACACAATAGGATCTTGCATGCAAGATAGTGGGATGACAAATACATGGAGATTATGCATAGATTACCATAGATCATAAGTGTAGGTACATGTATAGGTATAGGTGTAGGTATAGGTACAGGTGATCAGGATGCAGAATATCATGTCATGGTAGATGGTTTGGTGAGATTTAGAGACAACATCTATGTGTTGAATTGTAGTGGGCTCAAGAAGCTTATCTTGAGGGTGTTTCACACGAAGCCGTAATCACGGCACCTATGATATCAGAAGATGTTGACATCGGTAAAGAAGTTCTACTATTGGCTTAATATCAAGAAGGAAGTGGTAGAGTTCGTGGCTAGATGTTTAGATTGTCAGGAGGTAAAGGCAGAATGTAAGAATCCAAGTGGTTTACTACAACCTATAGCAATTCCGGAATGGAAATGGGAGGTTATTTCCACGGATTTCACTATAGGTCTTCTGAGGACAGCGAGGTAACATGACTTTATTATGGTTGTGGTTGAAAATTTGAGAAAGGTAGCTCACTTAATTCTAGTAAAGACTACATATTCATCCAATGAGGTAGCACAGGTGTTCATCAGAGAGACAGTAAGACTGCATGGTGTTCCAAAGAATATTGTGTCAAACAAGGATGCAAAGTTCACTTACAAGCTTTGGAAGAAACTCTTTGCAGGTTTTGGTACAGATTTAGTCTTCGATACGACTTATCATCCGTAGACTGATGGATAGACAGAGAGGGTCAATAGGATCTTGGAGGATATGTTGAGTATGTACATGATGCACCAGTGGAGGAAATGGGAGGAGTATCTTCCATTGTTGTGTTCACATACAACAATAGTAATAAGGATTCATTGAGGATGAGTCCTTTCAAGGCATTGTATGGATGAAGTTGTAACACTCCCATCAGCTGTAGTGATCTAGTGAACAAGGTACTTATTGGACCAGATATGTTAGCAAACATGGAACAAGAAATGCAGGTTATAAAGAAGAATATAAAGGCATCATAGGATAGACAAAAAATTTATGTGGATCGACACAGGTTATTTAAGGAGTTTCAGGTTGGGGAGCATGTGTATTTGCACATCAAGCCTACGAAAATCTCTTTAAGGATTGGTTCATGTGCCAACTTAGCACCACGGTATTGTAGGCCTTTCGATATCCTTGAGAGGATTGGACCAGTGGCATATCGACTTACACTATCTCCAACAGTGAAATTCCTTGATGTTTTCCATATTTCATCACTTAAGAAGTATATAAAGGATGTTGATCATGTTATTGATTGATCTATATTGAAGGTGGAGAAAGAAGGAGAGTTCTAGTCGAAGCCTCAGTGAATATTGAAGTGGAAACATTTCATGCTAAGGAACAAATCCATAGAGAAAGTTAAGGTGCAGTGGAAGCACTTTGGTGGTGAAGAAGCTACATGGGATATGGTCGACCAGATGCGGGCCCTGTACAATTCATTGTTTGTCAGTTGAGGAAACGAAGTTTTGGTTTGATGTCGATATATGTTTGGCATATGATTTGGTGATCTTATGGTATATGTATGTATATGTATATACATACATGTTTGGTGATGTTATGGTATATGTATGTATATGTATATATGGATGTAAATACCACCATGAGATAAGTTATAAAGATCCAATAAGCAGTATGGGTGTCATGTTATTATGGTTGTTATATTGTCATGTTGTCATAATGTTTTTCTTTTGAGTAGGTATTTCATTCTAAATAAGACAATGAGAGAAGATATAAAGCTCCATGGGTAGTATGTTTTATTTTAGTGGTTTTGTTGAGGTCATGGTGTAGTTTAACACCAAGGATGGTGTTCCCTAAGGGGGAGGGTTCTGGAACAGCCCTAGTGAAAACTTCATGTAATAAAAGTTATTATAGGAAAAATAATACCATGGTTAAGGGACACTTATTCCAAGCTCATTGTTGGGCAAAGATATCCTAGTAATCATCATAAGAGGTGTGTTTTGTCTAAGGAAAATTTTCAAAGATTAAAGAAAAGGAAAAAAGGCATTTTTGGCAAATTTATTTATGAAAATAAAGGAAAATAGGAGAAAAGTACAGTGAAAGGTCACAAGTTGCATGTGAGGAGAAAAATGAAGGAAAATAATGGAAAATGAAGAAAATAGAGGCCTCATTAATAAAAAGGCTTTCGAGGATCAGTTGGTAGCCTTTTGTTGGTTCAATCTTGGAGCTCTCTCATTCTTCTCTCTCTCTCCCTCTCTCACTCTTGGTCACTTAGAGTTTTCTTGGAACACTCTAGCTTTGGAGCAAGGAAGGAAAAGCAAGAAAAGTGAAAGGAAGGAAAAGCAAGCAAAGGGAAAGGAAGGAAAGGAAGGATCAAGGAAGGAAAAGAAGGATCAAGAAGCTTCAAATGGTTTGGACATGCATGACTTTAAATGTTGGTCTATGGTTCTCTTATTGTCGATGGCATGGTTTTGCCGAGTTATGACAGTGGTTTTCAGCATAGCCTTTCCTTTTTCCAGATGCCATGGTGTTGGGATGTTTACTTTGTTTTTTTACCTTTGGTTTTCCAAATGGATTTTGGATTTCGGGGCAGAGGTGGTCTTAAAGTTCATTCACAATGGCCTAAGAATCCCTTGACCACTTTTGGTAGGAAACACGGTAAATCCTGAGGGAGGAGTCTCAATTTAGGGCCCAATGATCTGGGTTTGGATTGCGGTAAAGCCAGAGAGATTGGTCTCGGTTTAGGGCCTAGTTATCCGGGATTGGATTGTTGTAAAGCCTGAGAGACAAGGAGATGGGAAATTCCTCAACGATAGTGATGGATTTCAAATGGAATTCCAAGTTCAGTTTGGTTGTGATCGGAGCACCAGGTTTAGTGTGATAATGGTTTGATGAGTGTGGAGGTTGTTTAACTTCTGGATTCCATTAATTGTTCTTAGATTAGTTGTTCCATGAAATTCCACATTCATGCTTGGAATATGGAACAAGGATGACAGGCCGAAAGAAAGATTTGGTTCAACCATGTCTATGGTCGGGTGGTATGTGGATGGCCCGAACATGGTCAAATTTTCCTATGATTAATAAAAGCTAAGTTTTCTTACTTCTACACTTGTTTATGTGGAATTGATGGCTATCATATCTCTTATATTTATATGGTTTTATGGTGGTTATAAGCATGGTTATATGACTGGTTCATGTCATGGTTATTTCATGTATTTACTTCTAATTGTTAATTGGATGGATGCAATAGCTAATTGGTTGTATACTAGTTCAATGGAGAAGGTGGTGATCATTCTTGTTAGGTTTCATAAGTAGTTTTAGTCATTCATGGTATTTCTTGTATTGTAGACCTGTAGATTGTATTGATGCCAAGTGTTTGACATAATATCAATCCTACTTGGGGATGTGTTGTAGCACCTACTACCACCCTCCAAAATTTTGCCTTAGCTTCATTTTGGAGCCTCCCTTCCAACTTTTCACACCAACTTGCCTTGTTTCATCAAGTTCACAACCTTCAGTGTTTTGATTGCACAAAGGGAGCCTGTTGATCACAGCTCAATGCATTCCCCTCATAGGTTGTTCACCTGGACTTGGTCCACCTGCAGGCTGAGCAATTCCCCAAGAAAATTGTGCATTTCTAGAGGGAAACCAGCCTTCCCTCCAGAAATTGTACAATCCTGTCTAGTAGTCTGGTGGGCTCCAAGATTGTGCAATTCTGCCAGTCAATACTCCCAACATGAATTGATCAATTTTCCCCAACAGGGTTGCTAAGCACAAAAATTTTGTAACTCTGGGAAGCAGTCAGATGCTCTACCTATAAATTGCACAAATCTCTTGGGAAACCAGCCCAGCTCCTAGCCAGAAATGCACATTTTCTCCCAACAGTCGAGCAGTCTCTTGCATGTGCAGCTGAGTTGATCAGTTCCCTTTGGGACCAAGGAAAACGGAATTGCATGCATGGGCTGCTTCTCCCAAGGTAGCATGCAAAGGCATCCCTTGTTTCAGGGATATTTTTCTAGTAGTTGGAGGTTACATGCAAGGATAATTTTGGAAACCTCCCACCAAGTGTCACTTTCCCTAGATCTGTGGAATGCATGTCACAACCTCGATGTTATAAAAAATCATCAGAAGGACACTACAGAGCTCATTCCTCACATCAATCTTGTAGCTTTGACATCCCACATCACATCTAGGAGTTGTCGGCTCATTCAACTCAACTGTTTTAGGGTAAGCTCTCTTCCCATGCCTTGTGTTGCATTTCTGTCACTTTTTGTGCTTTCACTTGTGTGAGTATTTTTCTTGATTTTAGTGAGCACTTGCTGTCATTTACATGTATGTTATCTTCTCCTAGCACTGTTTTAGTTTTTGTAGTTATCTCACTACTATCGCATCCATGAAATTGTTTGTCACGAACAGTCACTGATTTGGTGACTCACCTCACCCACATGCATGTTGTTCCATTTTATGAAGCGGTCATTCATTGTTTGCATGCATGATCATTCACTTATGTTTACACTCAGTATCACCATGCATTAACACTCACATTCACTTTTAGTTTCCCATCGATGAGTCTGGGTAGCCTTGGCCCCGACTTTGCTCACCAAGAGCGTCACCAAGACAACATTGCACAATCCTGAGAGGGAAGGCTCTATCTTCCTCTCAAGAAATGTGCATTTCTACCCAATGACTATCCCCCAACGCTGTTTTGTGCATTTCTGAAGGACAGTGACTGTTGGCCCTAAAACTTACGCAATGCAGTGATTGAGCCTGCAGCCATTACTAGCTAAGATTGCACATTGCACAATTCCAATAGTTAGCAGCCAGAGTAGACTATGTATTGTGCAGTTTGAGTAGTCAGTCAGTCTCCCAGCGTCCCAGACTATGCCTTGCATAGTCTTGGCAATCAGTCTCCCGACCTCCCGACCGAGATTGCACAATCTTCATGATCAATCACATAGGTATGATGCAAGTCAGTTCTCAAGTTCATCTTAGTTTTTGACTGATAGATTTCTTTCCATAAGTGTTTCCATGCTCCCAGGTATTGCAGGTGTTCATATGCCTCTCAACAGTGTAGGTACAATGGTTTCAAGAGAGTAGAGTCGGAGACATCGTTCAGAGCACACTTGAGGATGCAGTCGATCAAGTGTCTATGATCTCGCTTACTCATGAAGACATCAAGTCGTTCATTGAAGAGGACGTCACAATATGATAGTAGAAGCATCACACTGAGCGACATCATGAACAATAGCTGAAGGTAGCATACTGAATGCAGCGAATGCGGTGAATACAAAAAACACTGGGAATGCAATGAATACAAGTGGAAGGTTGTTGACAACACAGAGGCAGAACAAAGTTGAAAGATCGAGTAGATCCACTGATAATGAAAGAAACTTTGGAGACTCAGGTTATGAGGTGATGGAGCGACATGAAAATGGCGTGAAGACAGAGAATGGAACAAAGAAGGAGGTGCATGTGCTAAAGCAGAAACTCAAGAAGAATAGGGACATCAGTGGGCGCAACATGCACTCACGAATGAAACTTCTCCCTTACAAGTTAAAGATCCATCCTAGTAGCTGACACAGAGTAGACATGGTGAGCAGTATTGTTGATCACATGCAAGGGATTCAGCAACATGCATGTCATTGTTTGCATGCAAGCAATCCAACCCATTCAACACACTCACAAAGGTGAAGACAAGAGGCAAGTCCAACTGGTGCTGAACATGTACTTCACCAAGTTGATGCGCATGACCACCAACACACACTTGAAGATCGGCACGGACACTATGCATCAGTGTGTTTCCAGTTTAGCCGCACCCAAGAAGACCATGCACATGTTAGCAGGCGAGTTGGATGAAGGGGCCGAACCAATGCACCGATTGCAACGGAGGCAACAGCTCGCTTTAGAAAGATGTCACCATGAGGTGCATGCACACCATCACAGATGACCAAGCTTTGCATCAACTCATCACCTTCACCATCACAAGCATGCCAAGGAGTTGGTCTCATCACAATATACCAAGTGCCAGTGATGTCTTGCATGGCTTGCTCAAGCCATGTTGTCTCACTTGAGTACATGTGCATTGTAATGTAACGTCATGTCAAGTGTAAGTCAAGTGTCAACAGTTGGATGTAATAGTCATAGAGTAGATGAAGAGTTATGAGTGTAGATGAATTGTCACAAAGGGGGATGTCAAGGGTCACCGCACCCTTTTCTATAAATAGTCCCTCATAACTCATTGTATAGGATTTTCGGTCAGCCAAGCTTATGTTAAGACTATCTTGAAGAAATCTTGGATAGTATTGCAATGCGCCTTGGCTTCTCCACTGCACGGAGCTAGTACATCTCTTTGGAGGAGCCAGCGGATGTGGTTGTAATGCTTCATTGTTGGGGCTAGCAGGTTTACATGGATGTATTATTTGATTGGGACTTACACTTATTTATATAATAAGAGGCAACACATTTTCATGCATATGTTGTTATTGTAGTTGGATTGCTTTGGTTTCTTAGAAATATATCTTGTTTAACTCACGTATTTGTGTATGAACTTATTCGTATGCGATTATATGAATCTTTTTGCAGATATGCTGTCGTTTCACCATCACTTTGGATTGTCAACTGATCTTCTTTCCAACTTGTGATGCATCTTCGCTCGTGTGTTCCCTTCTCAACTGAGTACTACTGCACGTTTCTGAGGGGTGCACACATCTCACCCCCTATGTGTTAGAACCTCACATTCACCTTCCTTGAAACACTACAGCGGTCACACCCTTGCTATTGATAGAGTTATCTTACTTGCCTCTGTGCAACATCACGGTCAAGGAATTGCTTTACAACCCACTACTGGGACTCCTACACCAAATGGTCTGAGGTCTAATTGGGACTTCTTACCGGGGAGACCCCCTACATGTTGGAGGGTCTAGCACCGTCAACATTTTGGTGCTAGAAGGAGGGCTAGATGACAAGCTATGTCTTTACATCTATTTTGAATCTCTACGCATCTATCATGACTAACTACCGAGTGGCTATTCCAAAATATGTGTCTTATGGAAACAATTTCATCATCATGAAAAATCTCTCAGATAACTTGTCTCATAAAAAAATTGATGGTGGAGGCTACATAGCCTTGGTAAGGCACGCAGTCAACATTGTAGGCTCATGCGAAAGACATGGATACTTTGAAGAATACATGAGTTGCGTGTTGTTCATCTACATGCTTCGAGGGCACCCAATGCACTGGTGTGCCACACTGCTCAAAAAATCCATTCATTCTCTTGCTCATCTGGTAACAGAGATAGACCATGCTTTCAATCACTTTGACCATCAAGCACTCAACAAAGAAATTTTGAAATTACGAAAATCACCCGATGAATCCGTTGAACAGTTTTACATGCGTTTTTGTAACGTTGCATACTGATTCCTAGAAGATGATATTGATTGGGAATTTCTTGATGGAAGATTTGAGTATCTTCTTCACGTATTTGAACCCCACTCAGCACACTTTGATGATGGAGCTACACAGCTAGAGGCAGGCACAGTTGTTGTCACAAGTGACTATCCACCTTCACCTCATCAAACAACACCACTGCGGAGTGATGTGGGAGATCATAAACACACCTCGGTTGAACTGTCACAACCTCCGACCCCACCTGCTCTTGATATTTGTGCAAATTTGGCTTGCAAGCCTGCTGGTTGTCACATGGACTCATTCCCTCGACCTTCGTCCTTGCATGCTTTTGATCCTTTGGATTGTATAGTCTTGTGTTCTTCCATTCCAGACTCCTCACCCGTTGTGAACGAGGATCAAGTTGTTGACGAAGTTGGTGTTATGAAACCAACCTGCGCCATCATTCACAATGAGTGTGTGTGGGAATCTAAAGAAGAGATCGTGGTGAAGGGTGACTCCCTTTTGGTTGCGCCTCATCCAATTCATCCTAACATCCCTTGTGATTCTTCCACTACTAATTTTCTCAGTGAAAACTCATTTCTGTATGCTTCTACTTTTGATCATTCATAGGACACCTTGGATGTTAGTTTGTCATTACAGTGCAGAGAGGACACATATTCCTTAGAAAATCTGTTCAATTTGTCATTTATCTTTCTTGAAAATACAAAGGGTGAACATCTTTTCTTCTCATCTACCCCTCTACCTAATTCATCAAATCATGGGGATGCCGATAAACATCCTAAATTTTCTGATCTTGGATGTCGTGATCTATTCACCTCCTCATCCGATCACGATGTTGACTCAACCATTATTAATCTATCCAAGACATTGGTCTAGGATGATCTATCTATCCATGAAGTCGAAACCCTCCAGACTGTCGAGGCACTTTAGCCCGAGCTGAGGGTTATGTCAGGCCCTCCTGTCTTGAGTTTGGTCTCACTTACGATCAGGAAATTTTTGAAACACTCAAGGCTCTTCATCACTCTTTGATTTGCACTAAATATCAACCAAACACCGAGATTTCACTTCCTCCACTCAAACTACACAATCCCATCACTCGTGTGTTGGAGGAATCTTACACAACAAGCACACTTGCACAACATAAGTGGTCTACATTTCTCACGTTTTCTTGCATGTCACAGTCAAGAGAATGCACACACTTAAAATCTACACGAAGTGTAGCACAACATCATGGCAACACCATAGAATGCATGTCATGCACTTTCATTCATCTTTGTTCTGTGGTAACTTGTAAGCTCGAAGTGTGTTTGTCTTCACTATTACATATTTCTTGTTTGCTAGTTCACATAGATGTCTTTTTTGCGAACCATGCCTTCACCAACATGGGTCAACGAATGTGCCGATGGCTGCATTGGAAGTATCACTTCACATAAGATGACCCATGCACTATTAGCTTAGGAGTAGGAGTAGTGTTTTATTTTGAGTTGTTTGCTTGCATGCTTGTTTGCTTGATTTCTTTGTTTGTTTGTCTACTTGCTTGCTGGCTTACTTGATTTTCTTTCACTCTTGCTTCTACTCTTGCTTTTCTTTGTTGTTTGTTAGTTCACTTGTTTCATTCGTAGGTTAGTTCTGTATGAAACCATGAATGACTCTTGAAGTGAGCTGGGTGAAGTACAAGAGGGCTTGTACAACTCTCACTACTTAGTTGTCTGCTATCTTACCGTTGTATGAAGAAATTGTTACTTTTGATCCATAAGACATCAAAGGAAAATACGTATTGTTGGAAGTGAACCTTGGTGAAAACATGACGCTTGCGCGCTAACTAGTGTCACCTTCTCTATTCAGTTGTTTTTGGGTTAATCCTTGTCAGCCCAATCAAGTAGAGTAAGGGAGGGGGAGAACCCAAACAGGTAGTCAGAGATATAATAAACTACTTATTTGCCGGAACAACTTCTTCTACTCTCAATAATTTGGGATCCCTCTTCCGCCTCTAAAATGAATAAGTTCTATGCATAGTTGAAAAAAAATAAAAATGAAAAAGTAAAAAATGTTTGAAAAAAAATGAAAATGAATAAGGAAAAATAAGAGAAAGGCTTCCTACGCAGAGAGGTGATGCAACTAACTCCGTCAGGGTACTAATTAGGCTCACTGGTAGTGGATCCATGTTTGTGTTCCTATGTGACTCCATCGGGGTACTGTCAAGGCTTGCTGGTAGCGGAGCAACACCAGAGATGAACGTAAGACTTTGACGACTATACTACTTGTGCATCAATATACCCCTCAGCCCCAATCAAAATAACTGCATTGACTTGACTTGGAATGTGTGTCAATTGACCAAGAGTTTGACAAATGCTACTTCTTACAATCAAGCTAGTGTGAAACCAAGAGGAGCTGAGAACTGAGCAATACTTCCAGAGGTGTTAGACTTTCTTTTCACAAACAAGGTCCATTCAGAGAGCTAGAGTTCTACCAATGTGCCGCCAAGTGTTGTAGCGGCTACAACCACCCTCCAAAATTTTGCCTTATCTTTGTTTTGGAGCCTCCCTTCCAACTTTTCACAGCATCTTGCTTTGCTTCGTCAAGTTGACAAGATTCAGTTTTTGTCTTGCACAAAGGCGGCCTATCGATCACAGCTCGATGGATTCCCCTCATAGGCTGTTAACCCAGACTTGGTCTAGTTGCAAGATGAGCATATTCCCCAAGAAAATTGCACATTTCTCAAGGGCAACCAGTCTTCCCTCCAGAAATTACGCAATCCTATCTGGCAACCTGCTAGGCTCCAAGATTGCGCAATTTTGCCAGTCAACACTCCCAACAAGAATTGTACAATTTTCCCTAGTAGGGCTGCTCAGCCTAGAATTTGCACAAATTTGGGTAGCATTCAGCTGCTCTGCATAGAAATTGCATAAATCTCATGGGCAGCCAGCCCTACTCCCAGCCAGAAATGTGCATTTTCTCCCAGTAGTCGAGCAGTCTCTTGCATGTGGATTTGAGTTGACCAGTTCCCTCCGGGACTGAGCAAAATTGACTTGCATGCATTGGCTACTTCTCCCAAGGCAGCATGCAAAGGAATCTCTTGTTTCAGGGATTTTTTTCTAGCAGTTGGAGGTTACATGCAAGGATCATTTTAGAAACCTCCCACCAAGTATCGTTTTTGCTAGATCTATGGCATGCATGTCACAACCTCAATGTTATCAAAATTCATAAATAAATATGTTGTAGAGCTTATTCCTCACATCAACCTTATATCTCTGACATCCCACATCACATTTAGGAGTTGTTGGCACATTCAACTCAGCTGTTTTGGGGTAAGCTTGCTTCCAATGCCTTGTGATGCATTTCTGTTGCTTTTTGTGTTTTCGCTCGTGTGAGTACTATTTGCTTGATTTCAATGAGCACTTGTTTCCATTTACATGTATAGTATCTTGTCCTAGCACTGTTTTAGTTTTCGTTGCTATCTCATTGTTGTTGCATGCATGAAACTTTTTGTCACAAACGGTTGTTGATTTTGCGTGAAACTTGTTTCTGAAGCACATGCATGTTGTTCCTTTTTTTGAATCGGTCATTCTCTGTTTGCATGCATGATCATTCACTTATGCTTACACTCAGTATCACCATGCATTTACACTCACATTCACTTTCAGTTGCCCATAGGCGAGTCTAGGCAGCCTTGGCCCAGACTCTGTCTCACTAAGAGCCTCACCAAGATAGCATTGCGCAATCCTGAGAGGGAAGGCTCTATCTTCCTCTCAGGAAATGTGAATTTATACCCAGTGACTATCCCCCAAGATTGTTTTGCTCATTTTTGGGGGACAATGATTGTTGGCCTAGAAAATTTCACAATGCAGTCACTGAGCTGACAGACATTGCCACCTAAGATTGTGAATTACGCAATTCCAGCAGTCAATAGCTAGACTGGACTATGCATTGCATAGCTCCAGCAGTCAGTCAGTCTCCCAACAGCCTAGACTATGCCTTGTGTAGTCTTGGCAGTCAGTCTCCCGACCTCCCGTTTGAAATTGTGCAATCTTCATGATCAGTCACATAGGTATGATGCAAGTCAATTCTCAAGTTCATTTTGGTTTTTGACTAAGAAATTTCTTGCCATGAGTGTTGTCATGTCTCTCAGTAGTGCAAGTACAATGGTTTCAAGAGAGTAGAGTCGGAGACACCATTCAGAGCACACTTGGTGATGCAGTCGATAAAGTGTCTATAAGCGTGCCTACTCACGAAAGGATTAAGTTGTTCGTAGACAAGAACATCAAGATATGAAAGTAGCAACATCACAATGAGACGCATCACGAACAGAAGCTAAAGGCAGCATATCGAATGCAGTGAATGCAGCAAATGCAACAAACACAATGAATGCAATGAATGCAAGTGGAAGGTTGTTGACAACACAAAGGCAGAACAAAGTTGTAAGATCAAGCAGATCCACTGATAATGAAAGAAACTTTGGAGACTCAGGATATGAGGTGATGGCATGACATGAAGATCACATGAAGACAGAGAATAGAACAAAGAAGGAGTTGCATGTGCTAAAGTAGCAACTCAAGAAGAATGGAAAGCTGCATAGACAAATGAATGAGTTGCAAAATGAACAGGGACAACAGTGGATGCAACATGCACTCATGGATGAAACTATGCCTGTACAAGTTAAAGATTTGTCCCAATATTTTACATGGAGTAGACAAGGTGAGCAGTTTTGTTGATCACATGCAAGGGATTCAACAACATCCATGTCATTGTGTGCATGCATGTTGTTAGTGTCAGTATATGCATACTTCCATCAGGGATCAAATATTCTCTTTGCATTTTCATTTTAGGTGTCTAATACTGGATTTTTTATCATTCCACTAGGTCATGCCAAAATGGTCCATTGGTGGTTGTCTTCTTCTTATAAAATCAAATTTTCCCTCATGAGGTACAATTGTTGACCCATCCCCATGTTGCATTCAGTTATGGTTTCAGTTATGTTATTTTTAGATTCAAGGCAGTCATGTTTCCATTAGGTCTTAGGGTTCATTTCCAAGGTCAAAATCATAGTTTTAGTGTAAATAAAGGGCAGCAAAGGTATGAGGAAAACCAATAAACAAAGAGTGATTGGTAGCAAGTCATGGTTATTGTACAAAGTTCTTATTTCATTGATGTAATTTTTATCTCAAAGACATGTTTTTGAGATGAAAATAGAGCATTTTAGTTTGTTCATATTTTTGATGTAATTCAAGTCATTTTATGTTCCCATAAGCTGCCCAAGCATTTCTCATTGCTACAAGAAATGAGCCGTTGAAGAAATTATCTCAATCAAAGCATCATCCACCTGAAAAGAGATAAAGAAAAAGAAGCATCAGATAGAGATTTGAAGACAAAGTAAAAAAGTTCCAAAAAAAAATTATAAAGTGGCTTTTTCTAAGGAAAAATCAAACTCATCCTCTATATAATATCTTCAAGGCATATTTCAAACTTCATCAGCTCTTTTTCACCCTAAGCTCTCCTTGCCAAATAGGAAATTTAGTGAGAATTTTAAAATTTCAGAGGCGCTGCGTGTTTCAGTGGGACGTTGTGCGTTGGACAGAGTCACTGCACGCCTTGGTGTGGCACTGCACGCATGTGCAGTGAAGGGCATGTTTGCCCGAAATAGTCAATGTGGATTTCAATGGCGTTGCGCGCCTGTGCACTGAAGGGCGTGTTTGTTGAGGACGTTGCGCACTAGCAGTTGGTGCTACTTGTTTGGCTAGAGGAGCTTGGAAAACCCTAGGAGCACCAAAACATCACTTTCCTTCATTTTCTCAAGCCACAAAAGCTTCAATTACCTGCATACAACAAGTAAGTGGCCCAATATCTCTTTTTCTCCATCAATTAAGCAAATTGGCACCCTAAATTTTGAAACCCTAACAAAGCTCTCTTGTATGTTTCCAAAATCACCTATTTGATCAAAGCTACAACACTTCATAGATGTTTTCACCTTCCAATCATCCTGAAGGTATTTCACTCCACCTTCTTATTGTTTCACTCACCTTGACATATATATTAGTCCCTCAAGTTTTCACCTAAAAAGCATGGCAGAAGACAGTAGTTCAGAAGAAGGGGAAAGACAGCCAAGGAGGCCAACCAAGAAAGGAGGAAGAATTATCAGATTTGAACCCACTGATACTACAGAGCTTATGGCATCACCACTTGAAGTATCATGTTTTAAGTACATAGGTTGTTTTGAGTTTTTCTGAAGGGTTGAAAGGGTGAATTTTCATCAGCAATTAACCAAGTAGTTCATCTTCAATTCGCAAAACAACCAGGTCACTTTAGCTGGGGCCACATTCACTATATCTCCTACCATCATATCATAGGCCACTGGAATTCCAAATGAAGGAGAGAAATGGTTCAAGCAAAGAAATCTACATCATAGTTTTTATGAGCCATATCTTAAGACAAGGTTAAAAAATGATAAGAAAAGAATTTTCCCTTTCTCTTATCTTTTGGAAAAGTATGTGTTATTAATGAACATCATCATGAGGTCTTTCACATGTGAGGGTAGGTTTTCCAGACTATACTCATATCATATCAGGCTTCTCATGCACTTTACAAGGGTAAGAATGCTCAGTTTGCCAGATTACCTTTTAATAAGTATTGACAAGATGACACATATTGCTCAGAAAAGGGATCCAGATCATCAGATGCATAGTATTTTCCATAATTCTCTTATCAAAATGATAGTCTTCCATCACTTAGATCAACTAGGCATTTCTTGGGACACCTTCATAGCTAATGAAATATTCAATGAACTACCTACTCAGCTAGGTCCCCGCATTCCTCCATCATCCTCCACTCATTCGTCTACTTCTTCTCATTCACCATGGCTTACTTATCACTCATCCTCATGGTTTACCCCATGGAAAGTGGGAGGGGCCTTGCCTTCGTCATCAGCATTACAGGTTAAAGAAAAAGAGAAAATGGTAGAGGAAGCAGATGTCAAACAACAACATGAAGAACATGACATTGAAAAGGAGTTTCTCCTTATGGAAACTAGTGATGAGGAGGGAAACAAATCTTCTCAAGCTACCTTCAGAGAAAAGGATGCCAAAATCAGGGAGCTTGAGGTCACTTTCCAAAGAGCCCAATATGTTATCTCCTTTTATGACCAAGGGAACAAGCAACTAGAGGTTAAGCATAAGTTTATGCAAACCAAGTACATCAAGGCAAAGAGAGAGGCTGAGAAAGACAAGTTTCAACTTGATGAGGCTTATGGAGACTATGGAGAGCCAAATGATGAACAGGGACAAAGTAAAAGGCCAAGAAAAAGAGGATTGAAAAAAGCGTTAGAGCTTGAAAGACAAAAAGAGGCAAAATTGGAGGAGCAGCTCACTCTAGACGAGCAATTGGTCAAGGACATAGCTGAGAACAGAGAGTCTTGGCTTGAGAAAGTGAACACACACTTGGAGATCCTCTTGGACAAAGAAAATAGAGTTGTTGAGTTACAAAGGAAGATGGCCAAGTTTTATGCAAGGAGTAAGCTCAAAAGAGCTCATGAGAAAATTGACAAATTGAGCAAGGAAGAGGAGAAGAGGAGACTTGACATACTTGCTAAGGAATCCCTACATTCCTCTAACCTCTGATCAGTCATAAAAACACATTTTGGGCATGTTGGACTATTTTTGAGCTTGAAGGAAGTTGCTGTGTTTTTCAGTTTAGTTTTTGCACAGTCATGGAAGGCAAACACGTAGCGCCTTGGGTGTTGCCCTCTTTTTTGAGGCATCTAGTTAGAAAAAGGTCAACATTTTTTGGTTTCTAGTGATGAGTACATACACGCTATACTTTTTCTAAATATTTGGAGGAGAATTGGTTGGTCAAAAGGTCAAAAAACACCCAAAAAATGACCTTTCTACCCTCTTTTTTCCCTGGGCACTACACGCTGAGCAGTGTTGGGATATTTGGCTTTTGACTAGGCAAATGACATCCAAATTCATAAATTCAAGTCGTTCTAGAAATTCAACAGAAATAGCCTTCCAACAAGCTATTGTGGACCCAATTTGGACATCGGGAAGGCCTCCAAAAGTGTAGCTAAAGTTGAAGGGTGCGCTTGCACTTGCTGCTACGCGTTTGACACTTTGCCTAGAATTCTGCAAATTCGATCAAGTTTTCACTTCTACCAGGGGAAATGATGTTTTTACCCTTGTAATTGATAAGTTGAATGTAATTATGATGCTTCTTGATCTTACTAGGGTAGATTCATTAGGTAAAACAAATTTACGAGGTGTAATATATCAATTTGTTTGGATTAGGGATGAGTCACTTTGACCACCCTATTTTCTTGTTAGCAGTTCAGATTTTGTTAGAAACAACTCCTCCTCTCATGGATTCGACTCCCTGAGCTTAGGATGAGTTTTTTGGGGTCTATATGATGCTTATCCTCAGTCATTGCAGGGGTTGGACTCAGTGGGATGCTTATGCTTTGATAAAATATCATTTTGTATCAGTTACAGCATGAGATTAATGAAAAATTGCAGCTATTTCTTTGGGATCCATGTGGTATGATGCTCAGTTCATTTTTTCTTATGTTTTCATGTGTTAAAATTTATTGTTGACTCCATTTCATCATTTCATACTCTTATGTGAATGTATTCAAGTTTGAAAGGCATAATCCATAGCTTTTATGCTCTGTTTTGGGTAGACATTTCACAATCCATGTTTTCTTCAGTTTAGCAAGAATCCATGAGGTTTACATGCTTTTCCTAGCCCCTCACCTGTATTTTCACCTTATCCATCAAACCTTAAGGTTCTAATCATTGTGCCTACCTTGCCCCATCGAACACCTTCTAGTTTTGACCTAATTTCCTTGCCCTAACTTTTTGGCTCCTCCTGATCTAGCAACCTTAAAAATAAAATCAAAATCCTATTCTACTATACCTAGCCTAATATCAGTTTCTTGATCGAGTAATGTTGGTTGAGATCCTTACGGAGAGAGCCCTCTCGTGGCCTAGTAGGGCTAGCTACTTGGATAAGCGTTGTTTGTGGTTACCCTGGATTTGCCTTATTTAGCCTTAGGTTCACTCCAGGTGCTAACATAGTGGCGACCATACTGGGGAACAAAAGATTGGAAATAAATCGCCCCATTAAGTTGTTTTATTTAAATTCTTAAGCTTGTGGATGATGAGTTTTAGAATTTAATCATAGGATGAATTGGAAAGTTGTAAAGCAATATCTTGATTTTCAAAATTAGACCTACTAGCTTTACAAAAATACACCAGATCCAATCCAGATCCAAATCCTCTGACCATTGTCAGTGATCCTCATAAAATTGGTCGAAAATCTAAGAAAGTTGCAGAGAGATCTAGTTTAACCGGAGAACAATCAAGTATTCCTAGAGTTAATTCACTCCTGGAAAGGTTAGAAACTTTGCAAGACATTGAGTTTGATATTAATTTTGAGCAGAGGTTATTTTGTAGTAAATCTTTAAGTTGGATTGATCAGACAATTGTTTATTCCTCTATATTTTTTCATAACCCCATTGAAGATTTGTTTTCACACAATAACTCAAGGTCACAACTTATTCACACTCTTGATCACCTGCAAAACCTCTCTTCAAACTTAAACACTTTGGTGCAAAATAAGTTCCATAGGCCATCTTTCGATTTTCAAAATACTTCCATTGCATATACTACCACTCAAACTATCCCTCATCCTCCACCTTCTTCTTCACAGACTGTTCACACCACTCAGATGATTTTTAATCCCCCTTTGATTACACCGAATATCCTAATCCATGTTTTAAATCCACTAGCTTCCTCACCTCCAGTTATGGCTACCCGATAGCACTCGTTGTTTTTCCTCAAAATCTTGGTGCCATGCCCCCTGATTATCAAACCAAAATACCTTTGTTTGACAACACTCAAACAATTATAGCTCAACAACACGTGGACAAGATGAATGATTTCTTTGACCTCGATGAAGTTGAAATTGAAGATGTGATGATGAGACTATTTGTACAAAGTTTTGGAGGAGATGTTCAGAGCCCTACTAGCAGCTTCTATCACTACTTTGTCTTTCCTTCAAAGGAAGTTCCTAGATCGATGGGAGGTGAAGAAGAATCCCCTTCAGATTTTGTTCAAATATGAGAACATCAAAAGAAATGTTGGCGAGAGTGTGCAAGACTATTGTGTGAGATTTAATGTAGTATACAATTCTATTCCTACAAATATCAAACCATCAGAGGGATTGGCTTTTCTTAAGTTTCCAAATGGGTTTTATGCCAATATGGCATATCAGTTACGTGAATGTGATCCTACAACTCTAGAGGACATGCAAAAGAATGTTGTGAGAATAGAAGCGAACTTGCTAGCCAAAAGAGCAAGAATGAGATCATAGAAAAGAGTGACCGTGAAAGAAGAAATATCTACCTCAAATGCAAAAATGGATACATTGATTCGAACAATGGAAAGGATGGTTGACCAGTTGTCCATCTCAAATAGACCTAAACCACAGATCCGAAACCCAAACTTTAGAGGGCAGGAGCAGCCCTAATTCCAAATCAAGCAAAGAGAGCAAAAAACACTGGAACAACTAGCGCAACAACAACAACAGATCAGAACACTGTTACAACAAAATTATGTTCAAGGAGTGGAAGAAGAAGAGGAGGAAGATTCGATAATTGAAACAAATCATTTCTTCACTGCAAATGGTATGCCTATATTTCTAACCGAAGATGAGGAATATGTAGAAAGTTTCAACATTCTAAAGGATGAGGACTACATCTTAGCAAATGATGTTGTTTTGGAGACCGAATCTAATGATTATTAGCATGGTTATATGAATGCTTTGAGTGAATAATAGAAACAATGCTCTTTGAGGAGCAGAGATGCACCGTTAGTCCTATTCAAAAGAGGAAGGGTGTTTAGTCAAAGAATGATCTCTCAAATAATCAGAAAAAAGGAAAGGAGCATGCTGATCAGAATCCTAGCAAGGTAAATTAGCCATCAACAAGTATAGCTACAAAAGAAAAAGACAATCAGAAAAAGGATAGTGTAACAAAGGAGAAAATAAATAACATGGACATCATTGTCAAAGAGGTAGAAAAAGTCACACCTTTTAATTTAGAAAGTGAAATTGCTAAATTGAAAGTGTCCATTCCTTTGACCGAGCTTGTTAAGAATAGCCATTACAAACACCATGTGTCTAGAATACTACAAATTGATCCTTTGTCCAACATGGTGAATGTTGAGGATGATCACCCTGAGCTTATTTTTGGTCCAGCTACAGATGGTCAACTAGAAGATAGTGAAGTCCCGCCCTTTTATTTGAGTCTTACACTGTATGAGTATATTCTTCATAATGCTATGCTTGATTCCGGAGTTTCTCACACTTTGATGCCCAAGGCTATCATGGAAAAGTTGGGCCTGGATATCACCTGATCGTATCATGATTTGTATTCATTTGATTCTAGTAGAGTTCATTGCATTGGTCTCATCAAAGATTTAGTGGTTTCCTTAGATCAAATCCCAGCCAAGAATGTTTTGATGGACGTGGTAGTAGCTGATATACCACCTCGATTTGGTATGCTGTTGTCTAGATCGTGGGGAACCAAACTCAAAGGAACTTTAAAACTTGACTTCTCTTATGCTACAATCCCTGTTTTTGGTCAGTTGAGGAAGTTGTACCGAGAAAAGAAGATGAAATATATGATCACTAGTAAAGAGAAGCCCATAAATCATCTGATAAATGTTGTACATACAGATTTAGAGTCACTGAAAGTGGATTGAATGATGTAGATATCCAGCTCGTAGAAGTAGATGATGTACCAGAAATTTTCAAGGGTTTTAGAGTAGTTCTTATTTAAGAAAAGAAAAAAGTGGCAATTCTTTCTGAGCAACCTCCACAGGAGAAGAAAGTCATTGAAGAATAGAAAAGTGAAGCAACCAACAAAGGTAAGATTGAAACAAAAGAAAAATTCCAACATCTGGAATATGAAGACAACCTTTGGAGCATGGACTTCAATGGCACTTTGGGTAAGGATGGTGCAGGTATTGGAATTTGGATTCGAGGTCCTGTTTTTTAGCCAGAAAAAGTTCCAAGTAATGTTAAAGTGTGTTCCTATAAATTAGCTTTAGATTGATATAACAATGAAGCAGAATATGAGGCATTGATTACAGGGCTAAAGATTTTGAAGAAGCTGGGTGCAAAATGGATTTCAGTTTATGGTGATTTAGAGCTAGTGATTGTTAGAAAATTATATATTACGGAGCAATGGAACACATAAAATATTGCAGAAATATAAACACAGAAAACGCACAAAACAAGAGAGACACAGATATACGTGGTTCACCCAGTTTGGGCTACGTCCACCCCGAATAGCCAGTCCTTCCTTTCTATTATCTAGCAAAATGAAGAGACACAACCTATAACAAATCCGCTGTAATATCCTCTGTTTTCTCTCACAGTCTCACCTCTCCATTTCTCGCTCACAGAATACACATCTATTTCACAGGCTCAAATACAATACCCTCATACAAAGAGAGGGGTTGCCTTCTAGGGCAAAAAACCCTAAACTAAACATAAGTTCTACCGTCAGATCATCCGCCTAATGAACGGCCCAGATTGACTAGAAATTACTATACTTTTACAAGGCAATTTTACATTTGTTTTTAGCTTCGTGGGCGCTGCCCCTGAGCCCCCACTGGGGGACCGCTGGCCCCCGGACCCCCCAGCCGGGGGGGATCGGCCCCCCCAGACCCCCGCGGTGGGGAAAAGTCCCACCCGCACCCCCCCGCGTGGAGGGGTGTACAAGACTTCATGGGGTATACATCCGGCTGAAACAAAGACCTTTGAACAATCATGCTCCACACACAACAGTGATTAAACAAGTCAAAGAAGAATATCAAGTGAAGCATCCGCGGATGAGAGCTTATAAGAACACAGTCCTGGATATCTTGAAGATGTTTCCATAATACACATTGACAGCGGTGCCGAGAAGTCAAAACATCATTGCTGATTCACCTTCTACAACAGTGAGCAATCTAAAAATTCCAGCGAATTCTAGCAATAAAATTGAAATTTTCCTGATAATTTGAGATATTGGCTGGTTTTCTGGGATGACAATGGAATTAACTCCTTTTTGTAGAATGAAGGGAAGTTTAAGGATGCTCTCATTGATGATGTTTGTGATTCCAATGAATAAGACATTGAGGTAAATCAAATAGCTATTTTACAGCTGAAGGATAACGTTATTCCTAGAGGTCTTATACCTTTATAGGAGTTGTGTGATCAAGATGATGTGTGAGAAAACCAACCTTGGTTCCTACTAACAAAGGAGTTGAAGATGTAAACATTGGGAAAGTGGACCAGCACAAGCTTGTTAAGTTATCAAAAACATTATCTCCCGAGTCAAAGGCCAAGTATGTTAAGTTGTTTTCTGAATTTTCTGATGTTTTTGCATGGGATTACTCAGATTTAAAAGTGTATGACAAGAACATCATTCAGCACACCATTCCTATCAAGCTAAATCAAAAACCCTTTAGACAAAAGTTGAGGAGGATCAACCCAAAGCTGCTGCCATCCATCGAGAAAGAGATAAATAGATTGTTTAAATTTGGTATCATTGTTCCAATTAGATTCTCTGATTGGATTTCAAATTTGGTCCCAGTACGAAAAAAGATTGGAGATATAAGGTTGTGCATTGATTTCCGCAACCTAAATAAAGTGTCCCTGAAAGATAATTATCCTCTTCCTAAGATGGACAACATTCTGCAAAGAGTAGTTAGAGCATCATGGATGTCACTACTAGATGGCTACTCAGGCTACAATCAGATTTTGGTGCATGAAAAAGACCAAGACAAAAATGACTTCACACCACCATGGGGGACTTTTCAGTATGCCAAGATGCCATCTGGGCCGAAGAATGTCGGGCCACTTTTCAGCGAGCCATGGATATAACTTTCGCTACTGAGAAGGATGTTATCTTAGTGGTTTACTTAGATGACTTAACATTATTTTTTGGTTTTGATGATGAGCATTTACACCACCTGAGGATTGTTTTTCAGAAATGCAGTGAGTTTGGGATTTCTTTAAAGCCATGGAGGAAGGTAAGATCCTCGATCATATAATTTACAAAGATGGTATTCGTATTGATCCTTCTAGGGTGGAGGCAATTCAACAAATAGACTTTCCACGGAACAAAAAGGATCTCCAAGCCTTCAACGATAAGATGAACTTCTTACGCAAATTTATACAAAATTTGGCTGAGAATTTGCGTGAGTTAACTAATATGTTGAAGAAGGACAACACTATGAAATGGACCAAGGATGCCGTGAATTCTTTCAACTTGGTAAAGCTTGCTTTGACACAGCCCCTATTTTCGTCAGTCCCAATTATACTCGTGATTTTATTATATTTTCATTTGCGTATGAGCATACTTTGGCGGTGATGTTGATGCAAAAGAAGGATCAGGTGGAGAAACCCATTGCATTTTTCAGTCGAACTATCAAAGATGCTTCTCTTTGCCATAACATCATCGAGAAACAAGCTTTAGCTCTTATAAAGACATTGAAGGATTTTCGAGTTTACATTCTACATTCACATACCATAGCATATGTTCCCAACGCGGCCGTCAAATATGTCCTCATGCAAACTGATCCAGAAGGAAGAAGAGGTAAGTAGATAGCAGCGATGTTAGACTATGATCTTGAGATGAATCACACAAAACTGATCAAAGGTGAAGGCTTGGAAAAACTCATGTCTGAGTCAAATCTTCATGCTCTAGACATAAATCTTATTGCAGCAATGTCAGATGAAGAAGATGGTGGCACACTAATTTAGGTATCAGAAATGTTTCTCAACACACCTTGGTATTCCGATATAGTATATGTTCTTCAACATCTTTCTCCTCCTCTTGGAATGTCGAAAAGTAAAGTTAGATAAATAAAACTGAAGTTTGAAATTTTTTTCATTTTATATAGTTCTCTCTATTCGAAAGATCTGGGAGGGGTTCTTTTTAATTGTTTGGTTGAAAATGAAGCTCAGCAGGTAATTAATGATTTTCATAGAGGAGATTATGGGGGTCACTTGTTTTGGAAAACAATAGCTAATAAAATCTTGAGAGCAGGGTATTATTGGCCATCTTTCACTACAACAAAACAGGCAATTTGCGCCAGATTTAGCACCAGATTCTAGTGCATTTTTTTCTCAATTGGGATGAGCAACCTGGCGCTAAATCTGGCTCTATTGTACAATTTTTAAAGCGTCCTTTTTTGCACCAAATTTTGCATCTTTTTTACGCCAAATTTTCCATCATTTTCTGCATCATATTTTGCACCAAGATTTTCATTTGGTTTTACAACAGGTTTTGCTTCTAGTTTTGTGCCTTTTTTTTCATCTATTTTTGCATCATTTTTTGCTTCCTCTTTTGTGGAATTCTTTGCTTCTATTTTTGTGTCATAATTTGCATCGATTTTTACACCATCTTTGACATCTTATTTAGCACCTTTTTTTACATCCAATTTGTGCCAATTTTTGCATCTGGTCTTATGCCATCTTTTGCTTCTAATTTTGTACTTATTTTTACATCTATTTTTGTGCCAATTTTTGTGCCTTTTTTTACACCATCTTTTCCATCCAATTTTGCACCATATGTTGAATCTGATTTAGTGCCAAATTTTGCATGCTTTTTTGCACCATTTTTTGCATCCACTTTTGCATTTTATTTATCTCCCTTTTTTGCATCCTATTTTGCACCATATTTTGCATTTAATTTTGCATCATTTGTTGCATCCAATTTAGCATCATTTTTAACACCATTTCTTGCATCCAATTTTTCATCCTTTTGAGCATCTAAATTTGCATCCTATGTTGAACCATATATTTCATCCACCTTTGCATCCCATTTTGTGTCTATTGTTACGTTCACTTTTGAGCCATTTTTTCGTCTACTTTTGCATTTGTTTTTGCACCAAGTTTTGAATGATTTGTTGCATCATTTTACATCCAATGTTGCATCTCAATTTGCATCCAAAATTGAGCCTTTTTTATGCCCATTTTTGCACCATTTTTTCTTCTTTTGTGTCCAATTTTGCACCATTTTTTATGTCCAAATTTGCATCCTTTTTGGTATCTAGTTTTTCATCCTTTTTGGCTTCCAAATTTGCATCCTTTTTTCTGCCACATTTTGTTTCCACATTTGCATCTCATTTTGCACCTAGATTTTAGTTGGAATTTTCATCTAGTTATGCATCATCTTTGACATCCTTGGTTTCACCATTTTTTAGTCCCATTTTGCATCTTGTTTTGTGTCTTTTCTTACATCCTTTTTGCATCCTAATTTTACACCATTCTTTGCATCCTCATTTTGGTGTCCATTTTTGCATCCTTGTTTGCACCCAATTCGGCATCCTTTCATATGCCCTATTTTGTTCCCTTCTTTGTGTCTAGTGTTGCACCCTTTTTTAATTTTACTTTAAAAACCTTTTTGTGTCATTGTTTGCATATTGTTTTGATGGCTAGTTTAACATCCAATTCTACTCCCAATTTTTCATCCATGGTTAAATCCACTTTTGGCTTCTTGTTTAGAGTTTTACTTTTATTTCCATTTATGACCACCTCTATGGGTTCATTTTACTAAGTTCATTTACATAGTGAAATATATTAAATTTTCTAAATATCATTTTGCTGTAGGATTTAATGCATGGTTAGATGAAAACAAAACCCTCTCAGTTTATCTCAGAAACCTAGGACAAACCAATTAAGAGAAAGGTTGTTTTAAGGCTTAGGATTCTTAGTAGATCAAGATGTAGAGTATAGATTAAGAAAAAGAGAATGAATTCTTGTGAGTCCTCGCATGCAGGTCTTCTTGGAGTTTTTCGTATAGCCAAGAAGCGCTCATAGCTAGCTCCAAAGCTTGGTCCTACACATAAGAGAGAGAATAAAGCAACCTTCACAAGATAATATCTTAATAATCAAAACTATAAAAAACATATAAATATTATTGAATAAATAAATATAAACCAAAAACCCATGCATACATTAGTTAAATAGAAGAAGTAAAGAATGAATAGAAACATATGGAAGGAAGAACAACTGATCTATATGAATAAAGGAGTTGGAGGAAAGTTACAACAATCAGATATAGTTGCAACATCACCTCCCCCAACTCATAGCTCCAAAACTCTCCCTCTCAAGACAGATCTCAAGAGCGTGACAATACAAAATTCCCATCATTTTTTCAATGGCCAAGCCTCTAATATATAGGAAAGTGGAGGCTATGAAGATTTCCAAAATTCCTCATTAGTTCAATTTGGGAAAAATCTTTTGGGTGAATAATGTTTCCTCATATAAAAAAGGAATTTTCCACTTTTTAGATGCTTTTGTGCTTAGAAAAAAGCTTCCCTATGCTTTATGGCTCTTTCCCACTTTTGTATGCTTTTATTTTTTAGGAAAAAGCTAAAGATGAGGATAAAGAGATTACATTCCACCATATGTTTCCGAAAGTGACCAAGAATGTCAAATTCAAATTCTAGTTTGCTTATGTTTTAGTTTTTTTTTAAATATATATTTAGTTTTAGTATTTTTTTTTTCTAGAAAAATATATTTAGTTTTTGGTATATTTTTCTATAAGAAAAATTTTATTTTGTTTTTATAAAAATGGATTTTAAACATTCCATTCATGCTAAATTTGTGATTTTATGATAGGAGTTTAAATTATATATAGTAAAGTAACTTAATATCATGTGTCGTGTTGCTGAGATGGGTGTTATACATCTCTTTCTTGCTAAGTTATAGAATGTGCTTGGGTTTTCTTAATGCAATAAAACTAATTATGTTCTTCATGATATATTGAAATGTTCATCTTGAACCAGGCTAATAAAACAATAAAGTTAAAATAGGTTTTCCTTTGTCCTTTATAGATCTTTGTCCCCATTAATCTTGGTCTTAATAGATTAATTGTCTTGTGGTGGCCTTGAGTGGTCACTTCCATTAGTTGCATGCTTTGTAGTTTTCAGTTAGTGACATTTTTTAGGCTTGATAATATGTTATTTAATTTATTAAAATGTGTTATTGTCCATATTATTGTTAAATATTAATATTAAATATGCTGATTTTTAAGCATGTTTTAGCAAAACTTTCCCAAAATGTTTATAGATTGTATTTTATAATGCAATGATTCTTTGCTTGATGAAATTGTTTTGGATATTTTTTTTAATGATTCATTGATTGATGAAATTGTTATGGATATTTTTTTTAGTATATTAAATTGTATGTGATAAAGTCAAAAATCACCTCTTTTTTAGATTTTCATTGATCAATTTCCCTTAAGGCCATCAAGTTCACCATTTGGTCCCAGGTTAAGGAAATATAGGAGTCATGAAGTGGAATTGTCCAAGCACTTAAATCTTGAGACATGTTTCTTTTTAGTCACTTTATACTTTCTTTTTATGTAAATTTTTGATGAAAATAGTCTTGGAACATGAGGGGTGTCAATAGTAAGCGAAAACAAACTCCTAAAAGAAAAATGGTATGCAAAGAACCCATAAATAATGTTGATATAAGAAGCAAAAATATTAAGTGAGGTTCAACCTCATATAATTAGAAAATGGGGGAGGAATTTCCAAGTAATAGTGATTGATGCTTAGAGATACTTGGGTGGAATGGTTATTATTTGAAATGATTAAGACATCAAGGTTACCAATATGTTTACCTCTTTTCGTATTATGACAATACAATTTTAGTTAATTGACATTGAGGACTACTACCATGTATCCAATGTCTATGACTCCAATATCGCAAATGGAAAACCTCTATTTCTCAATTCTATTTCTAGCACAAGTAATTTATACTCCCCATCTCCATGGATTGTTGGGAGTGACTTCAATATTATAAGTGTCTCGAGGAAAAGAAAGAATGAATCGAAATGTTTAACAAGATATTTTGTAAGCTATACCATTAAAGCCACAAAGTAGTCTCCATTAAAGTTGTCAAGAAATGAGTCTCCAACCCACACATGTGGATCAATGAGATGTAATACATGTGTGTGTGGTTACGAACTCAATACACCTCTATAATAACTCCACAAACTTATGTATTTCACTCTGTCACATAAATTGACAGTAGTGTGACATAAGTAAACCAAGAGTAGACATGAAAGCCTTAGGAAACAAACATTCCTTAGATCCTCAATTAGGTGCTTAAATGATGAAGTGAAAATGCAAGGAGAAAAGAAGAATTCATGATTTAAACATCACATACATGTGATCAAGTGTGACTAGGAGTGTATATATTCATATATTTTCCAAAGAGGGAGTGAATACATGAGTTACCATTTATTGGCCCTTATTTTTCTTTCTTTTTCATTTTCTTATATATAGGACTTAGGGAATAAGGTTTTCATAAGTTTGGCACAACTCATAGATATAAGATTTACATGAATTTTCACTTCAACCTTAGAGTTTAGACTTAGATAAATCAATATAGTGTATGTTTAATGATTTTGGCTTTCACTTTTTTATTGTATTTCATCACAAATACAAAAGGGGAAATATTTTGCCACAAATCTATGAATGCTTAATCATAAAGTCGTCATGTGATGAAAACAAATTAATGATGTTATTCTCTACGAAAATGATGGGTATTCTTGAGAAAATCTTATGCTTGTGGATGTTTCCTCCCTGGTTGAGAGGGAGTGAGGGTAGACACCATGTTATCCATGTGTCATGTACTATGGCTAGGATTAACAATCGTAAGCCTAGTAAAGGCACTAGTAGGGATAATGGTGGATTGGATAAACATCTGGGACCAATATTCTTTGATAATTTGGACATTGACTAGGACTAATCGCCATAAGTCAAGTACATTAATCCAAGATAAGAATAGTCATGAGGATTGACATTTTCTGGTGTGAAATATTATGATAGTGGATTAGGAAATGATCATGTGAGGACATACCTAGTAAACATCTTGGTGGGGTAAGTGCCTTGAAAGGCAGTGGTGTCCAAATTTATGCCTCCCAACATTGTGCTCTGATCTAATGGAGAGATAAACTTGTTAGTCAAGGCCTTACTATTTTGAAAATTTTGGCTATGATGATGTAAATCATCATTGATGCTTATCAATCTAGATCCCTTCTTATATGAATATTTCAACTTGAGAGTACTTTTTTGTCTCATTATGAGTACCTCGCTAGTTTAGAGGGAGGGTCATCATCTTCATTATTGCCATCATCACCACCATCAATGTGATCATTATTGTCATCATTTCATTATCATCATAATCACCATTCATGTCTTCTTCATGATCATCATCATCATCATGATTTTGTATATTGTTGTCAATTGTTCATAATTATAGGTATCATAAGAAATATCACCAACCTTAGGACACATGATATATGAAAGAAAAATAACCACTTTATTTTTTAGAAATGATTGATGATCATCAACATCACTACCATTATCATCGTCATTATAATTGTCATCATCCCCATCATCATAACTAATATAAGTTTTATCATAATTTTTGTCATCTTCATCATGAACATCATAATCATCATTCATGCCATTATTGTTCTTGATTATGACCAAGATGAAAATAATGATAATGATGATCAGATGATGATGACTTGGAAGATGATGCCAAAGATAATTATTATGATTTTTACCATGATAACATTTAAAAATTGGGAGGAATGGCCAAGGTCATTAGCATCATCATCATTGTCATTGTAACTCCCATCGTCTTTATCATCATTGTCATTATCATAACAATCGCAATTCATGTCATCGTCATCATCTTCATTATCATCATCGTTATAATTATTGACATTGTCATCAGTTGTTCATAATTTTCAATGTCATAAGAAATATAATCAATGCAAAAGATATGATGTGTGTTGGAAAATGGATGCAAAAGTAAACAAAAAAATGGGGGTAAAAATAGACGTAAATTTGGATGAAGAGTGGAAACAACATAAGTAGATGCAGAACAAGACAGAAAAATTGAACAAAAGTGGATGAAAAAGTAGATGCAATAGTTCATACAAACTTGAACACAAAATAGGACTCAAACATGGATGAAAAAGTGGAAGAAAACATGGGCACAATAGTAGGCATAAAACTTAGCATGAATTGTGGTGAAACAAATGTGGATACTCCAATGAATGTAAAAAAAAGGGACACAAACTTGAATGCAAAAAGGAGGAAAACTTGGATGAAAAAAGGGATGTAAACATGGGCCAAACATGGGTGCAATAGTGAACATAAAATTAGTTGCAAAATTAGAAAAATCAAAAGTGGATGTAAAAGTAAATTCGAAATGGGATGCAAAAAACATAAACAATATTTGATGCAAACTTGGACACAAAAGAGGATGCAAATATGGATGCAATAGTGGAAGAAAATGTGGGTTGCAATGATAGGCATAAGATATGGCACAAATAATAGCACAAAAAAGGTGGATGTAATAATAGACACAAAAAATATGCAAACTTAGATGCAAGACAAGATGCTATAAGGGATGTAAAAGTGGATGCAAACACGGGTGCAACATGAGAAACAAAATTGGATGCAAAATATGGATGAAATGGAAGTACATGCAAAAGAAGATACAAAATGAGATGCAAACCCAACACAAAAGTGGATGCAAAAATAGATGAAATATTTTATGCAAAAGAGGATGTGAAGATGGATGCAAAATTGGAAGCAAACGTGGGTACAACAGTATGTGCAAAACATGGAACAAATTTTGTCACAACAAAAGTAGATGTAATGATAGATGCAAAAAAAGAAGCAAATGAAGATGAAAAATAGGATGCAAAAAGGGATGTAAAAGTGGGTGTAAACATGGGTGCAACAATGGATGTAAAATAGCTTTTGCAACTTATTTGAAAGAGCAATTTTGTCCCAACAATTAGACTTGTAGCATAAAGAACATGGTTAATACATATGATTCGACCAAAAACTAGTTACTACCAAACTTCAACCAAAAAAAATATTACTGCATAAAAATAGAATTAAAAACTAAAAAAATAAAAACAAAAATTTCCCAAATTAAAAATAAATAAATGATAAACTTTTTTTACCAAAATTTAGTGATTTTTTTAGTGCTAATACTAACATCACCATTACAACAAGATATTTTTTTAGTGCTAATACTGCCATTACAACAAGATATAAGAGGGATATAATGAAAAAAGTTTAATAATAATATGTATGTAGAAGATGGTCTTTAGACTGGTGAATTCATGATAATCAATGGGACTATAGTCAAAATAATTGGATGTTATTTACTTTTTTACATAGATTGTCAAAATAATTGCATAAATCGATTTTTTTTAACCAAAATTTAACAAAAACTTTGCTAGTGCTAACATTAGAACCACCATTACAAAAAGATATCTTTCTATTGTTGACAACACCATTATAGTAAGATACCTCAAGAGAGACAGAAAATTTAAAAAGTATGATAGTAATATGTATCCAGAAGATGGTAGTGAAACTAATAATTGTTCATTCTCATTATCATAATCATTGTCATCATCATCACCATCATCCTTGTCATCGTTATTGCCATCATTACATTATCATCGTAATCACCATTCATGCCATCATCATCAGCTCCATCATCATCATCATTATGGACATTGTTTGCAATTGTTTATAATTATAGACGTTGTAAGAAATATCATCAACCCAAAAAATGTGATCAGTGCTAGAAAAGGGTTGTTTAGGACACATTGATATACGTAAGAGAAATAACAACTCTATTTTTGAGAGATGATCGATGATCATCATCATCACCACCATTATCATCGTCATTGTCATTTTTATCATCCCCATCATCATCATTAATGTAATTTCTATCAACATTGTTGTAATCATCATCATCATTCATGCCATTATTGTTTTTGATGATGACCTAGATGAAAATGATGATGATGACACCAAAGATAATGCTTATGATTATGACAATGACAACATCTAAAATTGGGAAGATTCGCCAAGGTCATTAGCGTCGTCATCATCATAATCATTGCCATCATCATCATTAATGTCATTGTAACCACTATCGTCTTTATCATCATAATCACAATTCATGTCATCGCCATCATCTTCATTTTCATCATTGTCAATATTATTGACATTGTCATCAATTGTTCATAATTGTCAATGCCATAAGGAATATCATCAATGCAGAAAATATGATGAGTGTTGGAAAAGGGATGCAAAAGCGAACATAGAAATGGGGGCAACAATAGAAGTAAAATTGGATGAAAAGTGGATACAACATAAGTAGATGCACAACAACATGAAAAACCTAACACAAAAGTGGATGCAAAAGTAGATGCAGTTGTCAATGCAAACTTGGATGCAAACATGAAGGCAAAAGTGGAAGCAAACATGGGTCCAATGGTAGGTGTAAAACTTGGCACAAACTGTGGTGAAACAAATGTGGATGCAACAACGGACACAAAAGTAGATGCAAAAATGGATGAAACAAAAGTGGATACAATAGGGGATGCAAAAACATACACAATATCTGATGCAAACTTGAACACAAAAGAGGATGCAAATGTGGATGCAAACGTGGAAGAAAATGTGGTTGCAATGGTAGGCGCAAGATATGGTGCAACAAAAGTGGATGTAACAATAGACAAAAAATATGCAAAATAAGATGCAAAAATGGATGTAAAAGTGGAAGCAAACATTGATGCAACAGGCAAAACAAAATTGGATGAAAAAAATGGATACAATGGAAGTAGATGCAAAAGTAGATACAAAACGAGATGCAAAACCCAATGCATAAACCTGACACAAAAGTGGATGCAAAAATAGATGCAATATTTGCTGCAAAAGAGGATGTGAACATGGATGCAAAATTGGAAGCAAACGTGGATACAATAGTGAGTGCAAAACATGGTGCAAATTATGGCATAACAAAAGTGGATGTAATGATAGATGAAAAAAAAGAATCAAAGTATGATGCAAATGAAGATGTAAAAAGGGATGCAAAAAGTGAAATTTAAAATGGGTGTAACAGTGGATGCAAAATTGTATGCAAAAGTGGATGCAATAGAAGTCGATGCAAAAGTAGATGCAAAACGAGACACAAAACCCGATGCAAATCCTGGTCCAAAATTGGATACAAAAAGGGATGCAAAAATAGAAGTAGTAGTTGATGAAAACCTAGATGCAAATGAGGATGCAAACGTGGATGCAAAATTATAATCAAAAGTGGGTGCAAAAGGAGGTGCCAAACTAGGCACCAATTGTGGCACAAAAATATTAGATGCAATAGTGGGTACAATAACAGATGCAAAAGAGGATGTAAATATGGATGCCAAACAAGATGGAAAAGTGGATGCAACAAAAGTAGATGCAAAATTATATGCAAAACTAGACACAAAACTCGATGTAAAACGTGGCGCAAAAGTGATGCACAAATGGATGAAAAAATGGATGCAAAAAATGATTTAAAAAAGGATGCAAAAAAGGATGCAAAAGTCGATGCAAAAGTTGATGCAAGTGTAGGTGAAAAAAGTGGATGCAAATAAGGATGAAAAATTATGTCAAACAAAAATAGATGCCAAAATTGATGCAAAACCTGGAACAAAACCTGGTGCAAAGGATGACACAAAACTTGGCATAAAATTTGGTGCAAAACGTGGTGCAAAACCTATTGCAATACCTGGTGCTAAACTTGGTGTAAGATTTGGTGCAAAACTTGATGCAAATTTTGTGTCAAGTTTTGCACCATATTTGATAAATGGATGAAAATAGCACCAAAAATGGGCTCTAGATGCAAAAAAAGAAGTAAAAAGGGACGCTAATCGCTGGTTTTTTTGTAGTGTTTGTTCTCAGATTTATATCAAACAGTCATGAGCTGCCACGAATGTCAAGTTTTTCAGGGAAAAAGGAAGTTGCTTCCTCTTACTTTGAAGACAGTTGTAGTTAATGTGCCTTTCCAGTAGTGGGGGCTTGATTTCATTGGAGAAATTCATCCTACATCATCAGCACAACATAGATGGATTTTGACAGCTACCAATTACTTCACGAAATGGATCGAATCCATTCTGACAAGGCAAGATATGGACACGGTAATTATTTAGTTTTTAGAATCCAATATCTTGTCTCGTTTTCGTTGCCCTCACAAGATTATTATAGATAATGTAGCAACGTTTAATTCAAAGAAAATACTTGAGTTTTGCAACAAGTACAACATCAAATTGAGTCATTCCACAGCATACTATCTACAGGGAAATGGTCTAGCTAAGTCTTCAAATAAATCCTTCGTAAAAATTATTAAGAAAATGTTGGAGGCAAACAAAAAGAATTGGCATCAAAAGCTTGTCAGTGCTTTGTGGGCCAATATAGTGAGCAGTAAGAAATCAATAGGTCTATCTCCTTTTGAATTGGTTTATGGTACTGATACAGTGTTTCCTACATCACTTGCAGTCTCCGTCATGATATTATTGCAAGAAGTCAGCAGTGAAGATGATGATATTCAGCACCGAATCAATCAAATGATTCACCTTCAACAAACAAGGGAAGAGGTTTCTCAAATACTTTCCGGCTGGAAGAGAAGATAAAGAAAATTTATGACCGCAAGACCAAGGCAGAAAAGTTTCAGCTGGAAGATGTAGTGCTACGATGGGATGCACGAAATGAAGAAAAATGGAAACATGGTAAGTTTGACAATCTATGGAAAGGACCTTATAAAACCTCAGCCAATCGAGGACATAATGCATTTTTATTGAAGGAAATGGATGGTCAAGAATGCTCAGGAGGACCAGTGAATGGTTTCTGATGCAGCTTATTGAGGTTGTTTCACTGTCATTGTATATCCCAGCTTACTTTCCTTGCAAGATTTGAAGTACAATGTCATTTGAGTTTGGGGCCCGAAGTGAAGGCTACAAAGCATAAATTCTTGGTGATACTTTTGGTTGGTTTTTGAGTCAGTCTAGAGTCGGTTTTGAGTTAGTTTTCTATTTGTATTGAGTTGTTTTTCAACGATTTCAAAAAGTTTTCAGTCTTTCATTTGTTTGATCGTATTGGCCCAATCAGTTATGCACTTGGTCTACGGTGTTCTTGATACCTCCAAGGAGCTTCCATCCCCAATAAGGCCAATGTTAGTGTCAGTATATGCATACTTCCATCATGGATCAAATCTATTGTTCACATTTTCATTTTAGTTGTCTCATATTGAATTTTTTATCATTCCACTAGGTCATGCCAAAATGGTTCACTGATGGTTATCTTGTTCTCAGAAAATCAATTTTCCCTCATGAGGTACATTTTCCGACCCATCTCCATGTTGCATTTAGTTATGGTTTTAGTTATGTTGCATTCAGTTATGGTTTTAGTTATGTTATTTTTAGAGTCAAGGTAGTCATGCTTCCATTAGGTCTTATGGTTCATTTCCAAGGTCAAAAGCATAGTTTTAGTGTAAATAAAGGGCAACAAAGGTATGAGGAAGACCAATAAACAAAGAGTGATTGGTAGCAAGTCATGGTTATTGTACACAGTTCTTATTTCACTAATGTAATTTTCATCTCAAAAACATGTTTTCGAGATGAAAACAGAGTATTTTAGCTTGTTCATACTTTTGATGTAGTTCAAGTCATTTTATGTAATAATTGTTCCCATAAGCTTCCCAAGAATTTCTCCTTGCTGTAAGAAATGAGCCATTGAAGAAATTAGCTTAATCAAAACATCATCCACCTGAAAAGAGATAAAGAAAAAGAAGCATCAGATAGAGATTTGAAGACAGTAAAAAGTTCCAAACAAACATTATAAAGTGGGTTCTTCTAAGGAAAAATCAAACTCATCCTCTATATAAGATCTTCAAGACATCTTTCAAACTTCATCAGCTCTTTTGCACTGTAAGCTCTCCTTGCCAAAGAGGAAATTGAGTGAGAATTTGAAAATTTCAGAGGCGCTGCACATTTCAGTTGGACACTGTGCACTAGGCAGAATCACTATGCGCCTAGGTGTCGCATTGCATGCCTATGCAGTGAAGGGTGCGTTTGCTTGAAACAGTCAGGGTGGATTTCAACGGCGCTCCGCACCTATGTGCTGAAGGGTGCGTTTTCTGAGGACATTGTGCGCTGGCACTTGGTGCTGTGCGTTCAGCCACAAGAGCCTGGCAAACCCTAGAAGTGCCAACACGTCACTTTCCTTCATTTTCTCAAGCCACAAAAGCTTCAATTACCTGCCTACAACAAGTAAGTGGCCCGATATCTCTTTTTCTCCATCAATTAAGAAAATTGGCACCCTAAATTTTGAAACCCTAGCAAAGCTCTCTTGTATGTCTCCAAAATCCCCTATTTGATCAGAGTTACAACACTTCATATATTTTGTCACCTTCCAATCATCCTGACTATATTTCACTCCACCTCCTCACTATTTCACTCACCTTTACATATATATTATTCCCTCAAGCTTTCACCTAAAAAGCATGGCAGAAGACAGTAATTCAAAAGAAGGGGAAAGACAACCAAGGAGGCCAACCAAGAAAAGAGGGAGAATTATCAGATTTGAACCCATTGATACTACAGAACTTATGGCATCACCACTTGCACTATCATGTTTCAAGTACATGCGTTGTTTTGAGTTTTGCCAAAGGGCTGAAAGGGTGAATTTTCATCAGCAGTTAACTAGGCAGATCATCCTCAATTCGCAAAACAACCAGGTCACATTAGCCGGGGTCACATTCACTATATCTCTTGCCGTCATATCACAGGCCACTAGAATTCCAAATGTACGAGAGAAACGGTTCAAGCAAAGAAATCTACATCACAGTTTTTATGAGCCATATCTTAAGAAAAGGTTAAAAATGATAAGAAAAGAATTTTCCCTTTCTCTTATCTTTTGGAAAAGTATGTGCCATTAATGAAGATCATCATGAGGTATTTCACATGTGAGGGCAGGTTTTCTAGACTATACTCATATCATATCAGGCTTCTCATGTACTTTACCAGGGTAAGAATGCTTAGTTTGCCATATTACCTTTTCAGAAGTATTGACAAGATGACATATATTGCTCAGAAAAGGGATCCAGTTCATCAGATGCATGGTATTTTCCATCATTATCTTATCAAAATGATAGTCCTCGATCACTTAGATCAACTATGCATTGCTTGGGAGACCTTCATAGCTAATGAAATATTCAATGAACAACCTACTCAGCCAGGTCCCCGATTCCTCCATCATCCTCCACTCATCCATCTACTTCTTCTCATTCACATAGCTTACTTATCACTCATCCTCAAAAGATCATTCTTCACCAGACACCTCCACACCATTTACATCACCATTTCATGTAGCCATTCATTCACCCAATGAAGATGATGATAGTGATGTTGAACATGATGAGAATGATGGCAGTGAGGGATGCGATGTACACACTGAGCATGTTCAGAGTAGTATACCACAGAGGAACAGTTTGTAGCCATTTGCTTTCACCTATCAGAGGGGAAAGAGGCAAGTGTTTACCACATGGAAAGTCGGAGGGGCCTTGCCTTCGTCATCAGCATTACAGGTTAAAGGAAAAGAGAAAGTGGTAGAGGAAGTAGAGGTCAAACAACAACATGAAGAACATGAAATTAAAAAGGAGTTTCTCCCTGTGGACACTAGTGGTGAGGAGGGAAAAAAATATTCTTGAGCTACTTTGAGAGCAAAGGGTGCCAAAATTGGGGAGCTTGAGGTCAGTTTACAAAGATCCCAATATGTTATCTCCTTTTATGAGCAAGAGAACAAGCAACTAAGCAGGAGTTGATGCAAACCAAGTACATCAAGGCAAAGAGGGAGGCTGAGAAAGCCAAATCTCAGCTTGATGAGGATTATGGAGATTATGGAGAGCCAAATGATGAATAAGGACAAAAAAAAATGCCAAGAACAAGAGGATTGAGAACAACCTTAGAGCTTGAAAGACAAAAAGAGGCAGAATTGGAGGAGCAGCTCACTCTAGATGAGCAATTGGTCAAGGACATAGCTGAGAATAGAGAATCTTGGCTTGAGAAAATGAACACACATTTGGAGACCCTCTTGGACAAATAAAATAGAGATGTTGAGTTACAAAGGAAGATGGCCAAGTATTATGCAAGGAGAAACCAAGTGGCAGGGAGTAAGCTCAAAAGAGCTCATAAGAAAATTGACAAATTGACCAAGCAAGAGGGGAAGAGGAGACTTAACATACTTGTTGAGGCATCCCTACATGCCTCTAACCTTTGATCAATCATAAAAACACATTTTGGGCATGTTGGACCATTTTTGAGCTTGAAGGAAGTTACAGTGTTTTTTAGTCCAGTTTTTGCACAATCATGGAAGGCAAACGCACAACGCCTTGAGCGTTGCGCTCTTTTTTGAGGCATCTAATAAAAAATACGTCAGCATTTTTGGGTTTCTATTGATGATTACATACACCCTATACTTTTGCTAAGGATTTGGAGGAGAACTGGTTGGATCTATCTTTACGAAGATCCAACTTGGTGAAGTAAATTGATCCATGCAATTCATCCAGTAATTCATCAATGACGGGAATGGGAAACTTATCTTTAATAGTGAGCTAATTGAGCTCCCTATAATCTGAACACATGCACCATGATCCATCCTCCTTGTGCACTAATACTACTGGAGAAGAGAAAGAACTTTGACTCGATTGAATTATACTAGCCTCTAGCATTTCTGCAACCATACATTCAATTTCATGTTTTTGGACATAGGGATATCTGTACGGCCTGATGTTTGGAGGAACACTTCCTGGAATCAAATGGATAGCATGATCATGATCACACATAGGTGGGAGACCTTTGGGAGTCTCAAATACCTTGGAATGATTGTCCAGGACTTTTTGGAGATCTGGAGAAATAGATGATTCCGATGTCGAAACATCTAGTGAACATAATTGTGCAATTACACCTCTTTGCTCCTTTTTTAGAAGCTTTGTCATACCAGTAGAGCTGATTATCTTTCCTGGTTTCCCTGCAATACCCCTTAATTCAATTTCCTTTCCTTCCATATAAAATTTGATGAAAATTTCTTGAAAATTAAAAGCTATTGTATCCAGGGATTGTAGCCATTGGACTCCTAGTACAACATCAGCACCTCCCATTGGAATGGAAAGCATTGGGCTAGTCAATACATATTCTCCCATGGATAGCTTGATATTATGGCACCTTCCAAAGCAATTTATTGTTCCTCCATTTGCAATCATCACTTGACACTCTGGTGATGGATATAGGAAGAAATTCAATTCTTTTGCTACCCTACAATGAATAAAATTGTGGGTGCTTCCTGAATCAATCAACATTATTACCTTTTTCTTCTTGATTTGTCCTTCTATCTTGATGGTTTGAGGAGTGGTAATTCCCGCCAATGCATTACAAGATATGGTTGGATTTATTTGTTCTTCATCTAGGCTTTGTTCCTGGAGTATATCTTCTTCTTTTGACCTTTCTTGCTCCTTTTCTTCTTCCTCTTCACAATCTATGTAGAATAATTTCTTCTCAGCACACTTATGACCTTTAGTGTATTTGCTATCACAACTATAACAAAGCCCTTTTGCTCTTTTTTCTTCCAATTGTTGTGGTGCCAACCTTATAGGTTGTGGAAGACTAGGGGCAACAAAACTTCCATCTTTATAGTTGTGAGTGGTATGCTTCCTGGTTGCCATAATTTTGCTTTCCATTTTTCTTGCTAACCTGAACGCCTTCTCTAATGAATTAGGTTCACAAAGGCGAACATCATGTTGGATATTATCCTTTAAAGACCCTATGAACACATCAATCCTATGCTCCTCTGGAATATCTTTTACCCTTATGTTTAATTTTTGGAACTCCTCAATGTGCTCAATTACTGAACCCTTTTGTTTGAGACTTATCAATTGGCTAAAAAAAGTGTTGCTTTTTGTATCTTCATAATGTGCTATCAATTCTTCCGTAAAAATTGCCCAAGTGATAAATTGTTTACGAGAGAAAAGCCATTGATACCATACAAACTGATTTGGTTCCAAATATACAGTTGCCATACGTACCTTTTGTGTGTTTTGCACATTATTGAGATCGAAGAACTGCTCCATCTATAATATCCATGTGGCGGGATCCTTGCCATCAAACTTCCTCATATCGATTTTTGGAATATGGTGGGTCTTCGATCCAACATTAGAGTCTATGGAATCATGATTAACATTGATTTTGTTCACATCATGAGTTTCCTTTACAACCTTTTCACCATTAGTAAGTATTTCTTGTAGAAAATTTGTCAAATTTGTCTTCAAATCTGCCATGTCTATCTTCAAATCTGTCATGTCTCTCTTCAAATATGTCTTCGAATCATCCATCTTAGCTTCCATGCCTTTTATCTTAGATTCCAAACCATTTATCTTAGATTCCACGCCATTTATCTTAGATTCCATGCCATTTATCTTAGCTTCTGTTAGCTTTTGTGAGTGTGACATTTGTTGCACTTGTTCTTGTAATTTTGATATATCATGTAGCATTTCTTCCTCTTCTTCATGAGTCATGCTAGAGCTTTCAAGTTCCTTACTAGGTGTTTGCATTTTCTTTCCTCGGGGCATCAGTTACCGATAATAATTCTTTCTATGCCCTTTGAATTCCGTTAAACCAAGCTTATGCAAAAATTTAAAAAAAAACTACACACCTTTTTTTTCACTTTGTAGAAGCCTGATATTGAGTCTGATGTATCTCTGTAATTTCGGATCATCCAGTTCTGAAATTTTGACCTATAGTAGCCTTCTGCGTCCACTTTCCAATGCCACAAGTCTGACCCAAATTGGATTCTCCAAGGAAGAGTTATGTGAAATCTCCCACAGTGACTTGCTTCTAGACTAGTTCAGTAGAGCGAACTTGTACGACGTGCCACGAGTCACTGTTTCAACCTTTGGATTTGAAACATGCATAAAAGAAACTACAGTCCGTCCTCTTTCTTTACCTTCTTATGAAATTTCAATCCAAGCCCCAGAGAGAAAGTTACGATGATTTTCCCCAGGTCACCTGTTTTGAATGTAATTCAGGAGTCTACAAAAAGACCAACTTCCTCAAATCATATCTCTGTAAATATCACGCGAAAAGCTTTGAAATTCAGACCCAAGGTTCAGCACGATTTCTTCTCAAATGGGTTTCTTTTGCGACTTCTGAAATGTCACAGAAAAAAAGTTATAGCGAAAATGCCACGATGACCTGTTTGGAGCAGCAAAAGCCTAGAATCCAAAGCTCCGATACCAAATGTTATGAAACCAGCTCAAGAAAAGATAGAAAAGATAGATCAACACCTTATAATTCAGCCTCTTCGAGGGGGAAACCTCCTTTACATTACATAAATGAACAATTCTTGGATGATTCAAATGACAAAACCTCCTTTCTATATATAGGAGTCTAAGGAGTCACAATATAATTCAGCCGACCTAACAATAATAATATAAAGCCACAAAAATAACAATAGAGGGATTCCATGGGGCACAGAAATAACAACATGGGGGTAATAGGGGCACAACAATATAAATAAGGGGTATAACTACAATAGTAATGGGGTAATCACTAGTATTATAGGGACCCAACAACATCTTCCATTGGTAGATTTCGATTACAATAATGGGTATAGGAATCTTTGAAGATGAATATGTTTGAAGCATTGTATGGGTGGCGTTATTACCAAAAAATTGATCATATATCCATAACCTACTAAATGGATCAAAGTACACCATATAGGGTCAATTTTACCATAGTAAAATTACTTTCACTATAGGAAGTTACTTAATAAACCACATTTGTTAAGTTATTTCTAGCTAAACCCATGAAGAATAATTAAATAAATCATTATTTATTTAATTGTCTTCTAGAAATAATTAATTAAACTATTTTTTAACTAATATTCCTTGTCAATATATGACCCAATCAAAAGAAATAATTAGATAAATCATCATTTTTCTTATTTTTCTCTAGGAATAATTAATTAATCAATATTTAGTTATTATTCCTTATCAAGTTTGACTAAAGCATCTAGGAATACTTAAACAAATCATTATTTGTTTATTATTCATTAACCACATTCATGAGATGATAAATAAATCATTTATTTATTTATTATTTCTAAATAAAAATATTTAATGAATTTAAATACTTTTTCCCTACATCCAAATATAATAAAATATTCCAAATGGTTAATTTTATATTTTAGTTAATAATATTATATTATTTTCCATTATTTGAGAATAATCCAATATTTTGTTATAAATTGGAGGGTTTTACATCCATTCTTCACTTTGGATCATTCTCATTGTTGTACTCACTGTTGTAATTTTGATTATAATCACTTTCACTCACCATTTGCTTTTTTCATTTGAGTTCCCATTGAGCTCAAACATTTTGTTTGCTAGGTTTACAAATTGTATAGGAGAGAGACTCTACAGAGCTGAAGGCGTTGAAGATAGACAAGAACCCATTCCACAGAGGGAGACTAGTAACATTATTTGTTCCCTTCACAGGTGTCATCTAATAAAATATATTCTTTGTATATGGTTTCTATTGGATTATTGAAGTTATTTGAGCTTATTTTCTTATTACATTTTGTTGTTTAAATATTTATGTTGCATAGATCAAGACTTTGGTAGGTTTTGTTTCTACCATTTGTTGCATATCCACATTGTTTTACAACCATTTTTACTGTTGAGGTTGTTTGTCATCCACAGTCTAAAGTGGTTTCCTTTTGTACACCTTCAAGAAGAAAACACTCCAACAGGTGAAGTTGCAATAGTCTCATCAGTTGGAGTGATCTAGTCAACAGGGTGTTGATTGGGCCAGACATGGAACATGAAATGCTGGTAATCAAGAAGAATCTAAAAGCAACACATGATAGGTAAACGAGCTATGCATATCACAACAAGTTGTTCAAGTACTTCTAGGTTGGGGAATAGGGGTACCTACGCATTAAACCAAAGAAGAGCTTCTTATATATTGATCATGTGCCAAGATGGCACCACGGTTTTGTGGACCCTTCAGTATTATTGAGAGGATTGGGCCAGTAGCCTATTGATTTGCACTACCTCCGACAGTGAAATTCCATGATGTTTTCCATGTGTCATTTCTTAAGAAATATGTTAAGGATGTTGATCATGTGATTGACTAGTCTGTATTGTAGGTGGAACTAGATGGAGAATTCCAATAGAAGCCTCAATGTATATTGAAGAAAATGGTGCTCATGCTCCGAAACCTAACAATCAAGCAAGTTAAGGTGCAATGGAAGCACTTTGCACTGGATGAAGCTACATTGGAGATGGCATATCAGATGTGGGCTATGCATCCTTCATTGTCTGCCACTGAGGCAAAGAAGTTTGGGTATGGTGTTTTGGGATATGTCTTTGTATATGTTTGGTACATGTTTTGGTGATGCTTCGTATATGTACATATGTATATGGATGTAAAAAATTCCATGAGCTATGTTATAAATCTCTAATAAGCAGTAAGAGTGTCATTCATTATGATGTTATGTTTGTTACGGTTTCACGTTGGTTTCCTCTTCAACATGTTGATCATTGTAAATACCACAACAAGCTAAGTTATAAACCTCCATCAGAAGTATGTTTTGCTTATAGCAGTCTTGTAGTTATAGGTCTTGTTGAAAACTTAGGATGGGGTTCCCCTAAGGGGAGGGTTCTGTAACAGCCCTGGTGAAAATTCCATGTAATAAAAGTTAATAACAGAAAAATAATAACCACAGTTGATGGGACACTTATTCCAAGTTGAATGTTGGGAAATACATCCTAGTGTTGGTGTTCATTGGTTTATTAATGGCAACTAAGAAAATAGGAAAAGTCAATGGCTAAGGTTTTGGAAAGGAAAAAAGGAATTTTTGGCACATTTATTTATGAAAATAATGGAAATTAAGAGAAAAGGGAGGTGAAAGGTCACAAGTTGCATGTGAGGAGGCAATTGAAGGAAAATAATGGAAAATGAAGAAAATAGAGGCCTAATCGATGAAAAGGCTTATGAGGATCAGTTTTTAACCTTTTGTCAGTTGAGTTTTGGATCTCTCTCATTATTGTCTCTCTCTCTCACACACTTCCACACTTAGCATTTTCTTGCGTCCCTCCTGGAGGGTGTGGCATACTTTGATTTTTGGAGAAAGAAGGAAAAGTAAGAGCAAGAAAGTGCAAGAGGACATCGGGATCAATAGCTACAGTGAGTTTTTCTTGCATGTACCGAGTTTCATGTATGCTTTCCTCACTATTTTTGGCATGCATGGCATATGCATGTGGTTTATTGGTCATGATCTATCACCGGCATGGAGGATTGCCTGGATTAACAATGGGTTTGTCTAGCCTTGCCATTTTCTAGATAGCCATGGTTATTATGGTTTATTTCCTTATTTTGTTTTGGTTGGTTCTCATGTTTCCTTTAGCTTGGGTTGAGTTACTAGTTCCTGGAAGCCCTGGTTGGACAAACGTTCTGGAAGCCCTATAACAAATTGGGCTAAGTTCTAGTCCTAGAAGCCTTGCTTGCAAAAACAGTCTGAAAGACCTAGGTGGGAGGAGTTATTAGTCCTAGAAGCCACAGCTGGAAAAATGTTCTAGAAGCCTAAAATAAGTTGTGGGTTGAGTTACTAGTCCTGGAAGCCTTGGTTGGAACAAACAATCTGGATCCCTAGAAGGCTTGTCTTGAGACCAATGTAACGATGGTTTTTTGATGTCTGGCCATGAGGTGGAATTATTGTTGGATGGGTTGAGGTGGATGGCCTCTAGTACCTGTGGATGGTTTTGGATTGATGTGTTCTATGGGATCCCACATTCATGCTTGGAATATGTCATGAGGGTGAATGGCCGAAGAGATATTTGGCTAAGCCATTCTACGGTTGGGTTGAATGTGGTAGTACCATCCCGGGTTTGGATTTTGCATCATCAATATGACGTTATTTCTCATTTTATTTCTATGAGTATTATACTAGTTTATATGTGGATCATATGGGTGTGATTTCCTTGGCATTTCTGTTGCTATTATGTTGGTTATATATATGTTTTATGACAATATTTATGTATGGATCTCATCATGTTTTTACATGTAAATTAGTGAACAATGTATCGATGACCTAATGGATTAAATGGAAGCTAATGTATTGAGGCATCAATTTCTCTTAGTGATTCTCATGCGAGTATGAGACCCCTATGCTTATAACTTTTGTTTACACTTGTAGATTACATATTTGTGATGTGTTTGACAAAGTGCATGTCATGGATAGTAGGGGTCCAATCAAGGGATTTTTCAAGTATTTGCATTTGCATCATTAATACATTGTTATCTTTCTGTTATGAAGGTGTCATTAAATTTTGGGCAACGAACTGGGCTCTGGGCCTGAAAAAGTGGCTCAAATATTAGGGATGCTGGAACAACAATGAGAAAAATAACCCTGGACACTAGCATGCCCTATCATGAGAATTTCCAGAGCCTCCTAGACACTGTTAGGCCTATAGCATGGGAGCACCTAGAGGTCAAGAGGTCTAAAACCTTAGTGGGACCCAAGGGTTGGTTACCATAAGTGTTGGGATGGTTCTTAGGGGCCCTGTATTTTATGTGGAAGGTTTGTACAATGTGTTTTTGTTGATTCCATTTCCTTAACATCACGTGGGAAATTGAATTCAATAATAATAGCCTCTCATCACATGTTTACCCTAGTTGGTTGGTTACTTGGGTTGACGTGGGAGGAGGGTGTTACATCTTCCTAAGTCATAACCCCAACTTGTTTTTCTAGTCACAAAAATATGAAAGTGTTGATGATAATTATTGATGACTTTTCAAATTCAATGGCCAGGGAAAAAACAACCTTATTTGAGAATTGTTGGGAATGGGTCCCCTAGGGATCAATTTTGGGGTTAAAAACCCAATTTTTGGGGCAGAAGGCTGAAATTTGTACAAAGAAATGTAAAGTATCCACATTTTGTGGTTGCAAAGTGTGAAGATATCTAAAGTCAAAAAGGGTTTTTCACCCTTAGTCTAGATGGGCTGCGTCAGTTTTGGAGATTCACCCTTGGTCCACGAACCATGGGATTGTATAAAAAGGAGGTCTTAGGAGGAGTCTAGGTCAGTAGTAGAGGAAAAGGGAAGGGACGTAGTAGTATTGGATGAGTCTATAAAGAGCTAAGACTGAGAGTCTTAGCATAAGAAGAGGCTCTGCAGCTGAGTGCATAGAGGCCTAGGGTAGAAGTCCGCAACTGAGTTCGTGAACCCCTGCAGCTATGTGCATAGGGAAGAAAAATTCTGTATCGAGAATCAGAATCATCAATAAAGAGAAGTATTATGAAATTACTGTGTACTTTCCATCTATATATGCGTTATTTTACTTATGTTATGAATTTTATGATCATGCTATGTCAAATAATGAGGTTATGAATTAATGCTTTATTGATGCGCAAATCTATGTATTTCACTTTGTCATATGAACACAAGTAAGAATATATTTTTACATGAAGATAACTATAATGCATGTTAAAGTTAACCAATACTTAAGCTAATCTGGGTAGACATAGAAGTAAGACTAATTACAGGAGCGCGTAAGCACCTGATCTATCTATTTAGGGTCCGCAGAGGAAGATCAGAGACATTCGCGGAGGCTCCAAGGAAGAAGAATACATTGATAAGCCCTAGAGGGCTTATTGATTTGCGTGAAGGTAGAGCGAAGGTCTAAAAACTAACATCACAACCATCTCAAGGTGTGGAAACTTGGTTCCTCCATCCCCCCATACTGCTTCAGGTGAGACTTCAGTCCACGCTCCATGGATTGATGCCGAAAGGTCTATTAGCGTAGGGATTTTCTTGGCTACCTACTGCTGAACTTCGGTTAGCACCCATCAAGCCAAAAATAACACCAAACATTTTCCTGATTTGTGCACAAAGCACAATATCCACTGTGAGGATGTTGGATGTAGGTTATTCATTCTCATGTTCAAAGGGTGCATATGAGAATGCTGTAACACATTTCCTAATGACTCCATTCACTCTTTCAAACATCTAATCACAAAGCTTTTATGTGCCTTTAATATGTATGATCGTAAAACTCTGTGTAAGAAAATTTTGAATTTGCGAAAAGGACCTCATGAATCTATCCATGATTTTCACAATCGCTTTATTCATTTCTACTTTGAATTTACAAATGATGATGTTGATTGGTATTTCTTCGTAGAAATATTCGTATATCTTATTCAAATTTTGGATAATACACATGAGCTCGAATCTTTAGAACCTCTCCCAACATAGCTCAGTATTAGATCTTCTAAATATGCGATGACCGAGGTTGTTGCTCCAAGTGACCCTTCATCCCCTTCTCATCAAATAGCTCCAATTCCACAAGTTGAGGTGGGAGAAGTCGATAATTCATTTGTTGATCTACCACCATCTTCTCTTACCCGACATACTCATAATTTCACCATAGGTGTGGACTACAAATATTATGGTTACGATGAAGTGTTATCTCCTCGTCCTCCATCGTTGGTTCCTTTGATCCTTTGGATTGTGAGTTGTTGTGTTCACCTGCCTTAAATCCTTCTTTAGATGTTCATGAGGATCAAGTTTTAGATGGAGTTAGTGTTGAGCAGCCAACTTGTGATATCATTTACGATGACTATGTGCCGGAGACCATAGCTATACAAGAATTTGCAATGATGGATGATTATTCTCCTTCTACACCTCTCCCTTATTATCCTGACATCTTCCATGGTCCTGTCATGACTATCAAATATCCTAAAGAATTGATTTCCAATCATTCTTAGAACACATGGGATGTCATTTTTTCATCTGAAATTAGAGAGGTCAAATTTATTTTTTCTGATCTTCCCAATCTCTCATCTTACCTTTCAGGAAATATAGAGGGTGAAATTTCTCGTTCTCCATCATCCCCTCTTTACGATTCATCAGATTGTGAGGATGCATCTGTTTGTAATATTGAAATTTCTGATCATGGTTGTCGTGATCTTTTCATTGATTCATTTTATCGTGATTATGATTTTTCAAATGTCGATCTTTCTAAGCCACCAATCTTCGATGATCCATCTTCTGGTGAATTGGAACTTCCCCAAGTTGTCGAGGCACTTCACCCCAAGCCGATAATTATGTCAGGTTCTCATAGTCTTGAGGTTAGTTCCACATATAATTAGAAATGTATTGAACCTTTCTAGGCTCCTCATCACTCTGTCACATTGAAAATCAATTTGTTTTACAATCTTCATATCCTCCATTTGTAGTGCACGATCATGTTGCTGAGTCATTAGAGGATTCATACGTCATAAGCATGGTTGCAAAGCGAACATTTTCTTATTTATTTATGTTCACCTGTTTCCATAGTTCGAGAGTTGGTTCTTGCATGTCCCCAAGTTGCAGTGCATATATACACCACCATGCACCTGCAGAATGCTTCCCACCCAAGTTTATTTCTTTCTTTTCTGTGTGTTCTTTAAAACTTTGAATATTTTGGTTTCCACTGCCTTATCTTTTTTGTTTGTTGTTATCCTTGTATATATTTCTTGACATGCATTCCCTCACATAAATAGGCCATCCAATTTCCTGGTGGTTTCATTGGAATTATTATTTAACATAAGTCGGGCCTATTCACTGTTAGGTTAGGAGTAGGAGTATTTTTTTGATTTTCTTATTCATTTCTTTGATTTGCTTTCTTTTACTTTCCACTCTGTTTCTTTCATTTTTTCTTTTTTGTTGTCTTTTCAACCATAGGATAGCTTCCACATGAGACCATGTTTGGCTCCTTAGGCAAGATTAGTGAAATCCAAGAGGAAGTTGTAATGCTCTCAATGCTTGGTTATTTTTCCATTCCCTCCCTTTATGTGAATCTTTCATTTCCTTTATTTGAAGATACTCTGACAGAAAATACATTCCTTTCAGATTTTTGGAGAAAGTCACGGTGAAATCACGATGCTTGCACTTTTAACTAGTACAACCTACTCTAATCAGTCTTCTATTTTTTCAGTTAATCCTTGTCAAATAAGTCGAGAAGAGTAAGGAGGGGAGGAAAAACTTAACAATTATGTCAAAGGTGTATCTAAATATCCTTCTCTGAAGTGACAACCTCTTCTACTCTCAATAATTTAGGATCCCTCTTGTGCCCCGTGAAATAAATAAGTGCCTATCCATAGTTCTTTGAACAAATAAAATTGAAAAAAATGAAATCATGAAATAAAGGGTGAAAGAAGAGAGAGGCTTCCTATGCAGAGAGGTGAAGCAAGTAACTCTTTCGAGGTACTATCCAGGCATGATGGCAGTGATGCAATGTTTTTCATCTTGAAGTGACTCCGTTGGGGTACTATCCAGGCATGTTAGCAGTGCAACAACACCAAAGATGAAAAATAATACTATGCCATTTTATTTTACTTGTGCATTTATATACTCCTCATCCCCAATATAAACAACTCAGTGTGACTTGGCTTGGTATGTGTGTTTCCAATGAAGAGAATGGAAGGGACTATATCTTTAACTCAAGATAAATGAAGAAGATGTGACAATTGATGAATTAAACAATACTTCCAAAATATTTAGACCTGTTTTTCATGAGACGAGGTCCATAAAGAGAGCTGGAGTTCTACAAGTGTGTCGTCAGTGTTGTAGTGGCTACAACCACTCCCTGAAATTTTTCCTATGATTTGGTTTTGGAGCCTTCCTTCCTATCCAAAAGAGCTTTTCTTACACTGATTCAGGTATTCATGTTATGACTCAAACTTATTTTTTTCATTTATACTTTTGTTTACATGTTTCCACACTTAACTCATCTTTTTAGGTCACAAGTTGATCTCCCGACTTGGTCTCACGATAGTTATGATCTTGCCTCGAGAAATTGCACAATCCTTGAGAGAAAAAAGCCTTGATGATAGAAATTACGCAGTTCAGACTGATAGTCAACCTTGAGTTCAAAAATTGCGCAGTCATGGGAGGTAGCCAAACACTGAGCCTAAAAACTGTGTAATTCCTCATTGAGATTAGAAACTACGCAGTGTACCGAGCAAGAAAAATGTGCAGTTCCCCAGAATTGCACAGTATTTTCCGACAGTGTGCATTGAAAGTTTCCCCAAAAAAGAAAAAAAGAAAAAAGAAAAAATGCAAAAAGCATCCCTAAAAATTAGGGATTTATTGTTAGTACCCCGAAGGAGACTTTTTTTCTATTTTTACAAACTTCTGCCAAGTGTCACTTTTTCGTTTGATTTTAGGCATGCACATCATAAACCCTAATTCACTCAAATCTATTTAATCAGAGCCACTAGAGCTCATTTTCACATTCAATCTTGGAGCTCTATCATTCCCGAGGAGATCAAGGAACCTTCGGTGCGTTCATCGTAGCTTTTCTAGGTGAGTTTCATTTTGTCATCTTTTACAATTTTTCTCTTGTGTTTTGTCATTTCACTTGTGCGAGTGTTGTTTTGATTATTTCTCCTCATAGTTGCTGGTGTTTCAACTTATTTTAATTTTTAGAAGAGTTTTTCTATGTTTTTTTCCTTTCACAAGTGTCACATCGATTTTTCTATTTTTGCGTTGATGGTCATCGTTGCAGTGACTCTCCTCACATACTTGATTTTCCTTCTATTTGATCAGTTTCTGCACTTGACCTACATTGATTTACTCATACTTAGTTTTTCACTCAAGATCACATCATCATTCACTTCTGCTCATTTTTCACAGCTCCACAGTGCAAATCTACACTTTCCTTAGCCAGGTTTTGCCTTCCCCAGCTTCGCATTGCGCAATCCTAAGGCTCAAGCTGAGATCTTGGCCTTTGGAACTACACAGTGCACAATATAGGTTGGCACAAATATGCATTGTACATTTCTAGGGCTCAGCCTATTACCTTGGCCACGGAGACTGCATAATGTGCAATCTCTCCCAGTCTCTACCCAAGCTAAACTAGGCATTGCGTAGTCTCAAGCCTCATGGTGCACCCATGGCTATTGGGACTACACATTCCGTAGTCTCAAGCCTCAGGTTGAACCCTTAGCTATTGGGACTGTGCAATGCATAGTTCCCACAGCTATTCTACCTTCCCTGTTGATTAAAAATGTGCAATCCCTCATACCAGTTGCCCGGGTTTTTGCTTGATCATGCTTTGAATTAAGATTTTCTAAATTGAATGTTTGCTTGCCATGAGTGTCCTTTTTGTCCCATAGGTACCACACTTTTGAATCACTTTTCTCCAATACTCATTCTTACCATAAACCAAAGTGACCTTCTTCAAAAGAGACCAATGAAAGTGGTACTGGGGAAGTAGTTGAGAAAACACCAATAGATTTTCCAGCATATTCAGACACTCAACCATTTATAGAAAGGGGTCAACACAAACATGGAAACAAGTTAATCAAGCTCTTTCAGCAAATAACATTGAGGCAGATCTAGAGGATTGGTAGGTTTATCCTAGTATCTAGAAGTTGGGACTACATAAGGTTGCATGTAGGTATCCAACCATCCCAGGTGTGGATGTCATCAGTTGGATTGTCTCACACATTAATGAGAATATAATGACATTGAGGAGTTCGAGTGTAAATAATCTTGCTAACTTTCGAGCATAATATTATCAGTGCATGTATCACTTGTTCGAGCCAATGAAGCTCTTGGAATCATTTTTCTATGCCACCAACAACCATGTGAATACACGATACATTGTCAAAGGATGGGTGAAAGAGCCATCAAATTTTTGACTGACACCCACCCATTCATATAAGACAAAGTATATCAATAAGGCCTACCAGCTCTTCGTTATCTTAGCTTGTAGGATCCATGGTCAGCAGAGCATGAAGACCTTCCCTAAAGGGTGGGAAGTCCTATTGAACCAAGTTTTGAATGAGATGAATCCATCCAACCGGTCATATTTGTTGGCTCGAAAGTTAAGAGCCCATGTAGCATAATCCCAGAGTCCTCCTAATGGTAAGCAATCAATTTTTTATATGTCTTCGTATTTACTAGATGCAATCTGTGCACAACATCAATTTCCTGGTATGAATTAGACATGGACACCATGAGAAACTTCCGTACATATTTATTGCAATATGTGTTGAGTCTTGAAAATGTCATTCATTTCCATTACACTTTTACTATTATGTCCATTATATCACCTCCATTTCACCTCCATTTCACTACTATGTCACCACATTCATCCCACTTTCATTATCATTGGGCCACATTTATGTTTTTCCAATATTTATTAATTCTAAGCCTTTTAAGTGAATTTGTGGTTAAAAATTAGAAAATAATGTGCATATGCTTATACCTAACAAATGGGTTGAGATTGTTGACATGTGTAGGTTGAAAGGAGGCTTCTAGAAGACCCTTATGTGGCACTCTAAGGCCAAATTCGAATTTGAGTGGAAAGAATCATGGGATCATGAGGATATGTGTCACATGTCCTAATTGTATTGTAACTCTAAGAAGACATGTGTCTTATCAGTTCCTATTTTGATTAGGACTCTAGAGGTAGAGGGAGAGATTCATGGACTCTCATTAATGAGATGGCTTCTCATCTTTTTGTATAAATAGGAGATCTCGCTCCTTCATTTGTTAGTCTTTTTAGCTTGTGAGCTTAGCTTGGCTTGGCTTTTAGTTCTTTAGCTTGGAGTTTGTAGTTCTTCCTTGATGGCTTTTGAAAGCTTTGGAGAGCTTTGTTGTACTTTGTAATTTTGAAGAATTTGAATAAAGCTTTGATGTTCTCAACATGGAAGGAGATGTGAAGTAGATTTCATGGAGCATATTAGAATGTAAGGTAGAGTAGATTTCATTTTGTAAATTTTGCTTTGATTTCATTATGTCATTTGATTGCTTTCAAGTTTGATAGATTAGATTTTTCATTCATGCAATTTTAATTCATGCAAGTGTGTTCAACCGGTTGATTGTAGATTAGTAATGCACATGGCTTTTTAATGACTAATGACATGATGAAATTATCTTGTCCTTCTGCTGATTTATTTTCTTAGTTCTAATTCTAGCACTATTTATTTCTTTCAGTTTTGTTTTGTTCATTTACTTTTTTGCAAGATAGATATTAGACTGCTCATGTCATTTTTAGTTACCTCCTATAGCCAGAGCGACTCAAGTGGTGAGGGATTGAAGTATGAATGAGTAGTTTGATATTAGTTTATTTTTCTGCAAGTTAGTTATTGAATTGCTCATGTCATTTTCAGTTACCTCCTATAGCCAGAGTGACTCAAATGGTGAGGGATTGAAGTATGAATGCATAGTTTGATATTAGTTTATTTTTCTGCAAGTTAGTTATTGAATTGCTCATGTCATTTTCAGTTACCTCCTATAGCCAGAGCGAGTCGAATGGTGAGGGATTGAAGTATGAATGTGTAGTTTAATATTAGTTTCATTTTATGCAAATTAGATATCATATTGCTCAATTTGTTTATGATTACCTCCTATAGCCAGAGCGAGTCGAATGGTGAGGGGTCAGAATATGAGTTGATGTAATATGATTTAGTTTACTTTGCTTACAGTTTTTGAATTACTTTAAGTTCAGTTTTCTTTTTATACAGCAGCAAGGATACTGGGTTTCATAGTCACTAGCTCATTCTTTGGTTGTTGCATTCTATTTTGATTGAAGTAGCTGCATATTTACACTTTTGTTTAAGCACTAATTCCATTAATAACATGTTTTAAGATCTTTTGAAGTGCTAAGTTTTGGAAGTTACCATTAGGGACATAGACTTTGTCTTGAAATCTACATCCATACTTGTCCTTTAAAAGTATTCTTAAGACCTTAGAATAGGATTTCCATTTGCATTAGACACTTTAGGAAACCAACAAAAACAAAACCCCAAAACAAAATAAAATCTATAAAACAACGAAGTAAGAAAAAGGTTAACTAAGCACATATGGTGCACCACACTTCATCAGTTTACGATACCCGGATTGATAATTTATGTAGAGCAATTTAAGACGTTAAATTGACTAGACAATATGCTTTCAGATTGTCGTCATTGAGGAGTAATGGAACAACTAATTGAGCACTTCATCATCCCATTTTACAAGCTCAACTTTGATGAAGATCAACCTTGCATGTCATGAGGATAAATGAAGGAAATAACAAAGATCACAGGTTGGTATGACTCACTAGGTGGAACCTTCCTTAAATTGTTCGATGGAGAGAAGCCTCCGCATGTTTTACCAAGGTATGCCACTGACAATCTTGTCATGTAATAAGTGTCATATTATCTCACCATACAGTTGTCAGCAGATTTGCACAGGAAGAAGAAAGCACCATGGCCCACTCTTCCTCTACAAATTGGATTATACGAGATAAATAAATTGAAAGTCGTGGATACCGAGGGAAAGGATATAGTGAGGTTTGCATTTGGCACTCAAGAATTTAATATGTATGATCCCCATAGTATTTGCAAAGACCACTATGTGAGAATTCACTTTCACTCGATCAACGGGGAATTTTATTGGTCAAAGGAAAGCCATTGGAGGAATTTCTACAATGCCTCCAAACTACATGAGCCGGTCAATTTGGCAAGAACTTCATAGGCTACTCTGCGGAGGTCAACAACTTTGGAAGAAACAACAACAAAAGGTAGCAACCCCATGTAGGATAAGTTAAAGAGAAAGATTGTTGATAGTCTAGGGGGATAACAAATATGCAATATGAAAGCAAATCTGATTGTTATGAAAGAATATTTAGCAATAGAAGCGAAGAGGAAGTAGAGGATAAAGATAGAAGAGCAGGGGAAGAGAGAAAATAAGAGGTTTTAGGAAGCAAAACTAAAGTTGTAGGAAGAAGAATAGAAATTGAAGGAAGAACGTGAGCAAAGGAGGAGAGAAAAAGAAGAAAACCAGAAGCGGGAAGAAGAGGAAAGGCAAGATTCAATGGAAGAAGAAACATCGTTGATACAAGTTGAAGAATAGGAGTAGAACCAGCCAACAACTGAGGAGGAAGGTGAATAGATGTAGGATCGGGAGCTTGCTCAGTAGACTGAGCACTTGATTGAAGTAATAGACAAGGATATGGAATAGGATCCACAAAATGAAGATGTTGATCTAATATTGAGTGCACCACAGGTCCTCGTTCAGTCTCCACCACGTCCAACAATAGAGCCATCCCTAATAAAGGAAGGGGATGTTCTTCCTCTTGATGATGATCTGGTAATGTATGTTTACAATCTATCATTTGATGAGTTCCAAAAGAGGATTTTACCAGCATGGAGAAATAATTTTCTGGATGATCATGCATCACCTACATTCGTTAGAGAAGGGGTGATAGTGGTGGACACTAGGAAGAATCCAAATGTCTTTGCTGAAGCCAACTTGGCCTTTGTAGGAGCAACGAGATCGACCATTCAGTATTTGATGGCCGAGAATGAGAAATTGGCATAGAACTTACAAGCTATTAAGAAAGAGGTTGAATAACTCTATTCAACAGCATAGAATGTGGTTTCTGCATACATATACTTGGGGGAGATGAGAGAAATGATACTTTCTGAAGTTTCAACTCCTGGAGAAACCATGTGGAACCTCTATGAGGGGTTTATGACTATACATAAATAAATTTTCCATTTGCATGGTGTATAGAAGTAGAGCAAAAATTTTGTTAAGACTCTCAAGAACATACAATCTTCCATTACCTATGTGCAAGAATGGACAATGTGATACAAAGGGGCACCGCTTGACTTAGTGAAATAAATGAAGCCACCGGTAAAGTTGGAGAGAGCGAGAGTGTGGATGTTGATTAAGAACAATAAGTAGGTCACATCATTTCTTGGTAGCATTCAAGCCTCATATGTATGGTTTTTCAATAGTTTGTATGTCTTGGTGAAAACATAAAAGATCCCATTAGTTGGTTCACTCACCAAAGCCAAACCCAGGAACCAGGTCTGGTAGGAGATTGAAGAGTACTTGGAGAAGCTGAGACAAATTTCCACCAAAGGAAGATTTGGATATGAACAGAAAAAACAAGAAAAATACGCCAGTGGTCTTGTCAAAATTAGAAAAATGTTTCTCATGCTTCAAAAGGAAGTGGAGAATGGTTGCAAGTCATTATACCCAGATGCCATGGAGGCTAGAGTGCACTTCTAGCCAAACACCATCACGTTGTTTAGGGACGTCATCACACAGTAGTGAGCTTTGAACCAATATGTTACTGAGAAGCATCAAGTGGAAGTTTGTTGAGCTAGATTTTTCCCAAACTCAAGCATCATAGTGTCTTGTCTTGTTAGGCTATCAATTTGTCTCTACCCTATTTTTTCTTATATGGATACAAGTGTAAATATAATATTATTTGTAATAATTTTGTAAAGTGAAATTCCAAGTCTCAATATTGGAATGTGTAGAGTCATGGTGTAATGTAATGAGTCATTTGAAAGAAGTTGATGATTCATGAGGGTAGTCCAAAGGTCACAAAGGGGTGTTGAAGCATCAACCCCTCTTCTTATAAATAGAATGTAATAACTTATGTAAGGGGCTTTTGGGAGCCAATATTTTGGCTAGGCTTAGGCTAAGAAGGAGCTTGGGAGTATTGTGAAGAGCCTTGGCTTCTCTGTAGCATAGAGCGAGTATACTTCTTAGAAGGAACGGGTGTTCTTGACTTAAATGTTCCACTATTGGGGCTAGCGGTTTGTCAATGGTGTATGTATGAATGGAACTTTCACCTATAATAAAATTAGAATTGACATGCTTTCATGCATATGTTGAGAATATGGTAGGAGTAATTTTGTTTTATTTTCAATGTATGATATTTAACTTATGCTTATGCTTATGAAATATTTCGTTTGCATTTCTATGAATCTTATTGAATGCATGTTATTGTATTAATTCATCACTTTAACTTGTGGACTATTTTGCATCCTCGCTTGTGATGTCATTACACTTGTGTGTTCCTTTAAGGTTGTGAACTATTACAGGCTTCCAAGGGGCGCATTTCCTTTTACCTTCATGTGTTGGAACCTTCATGCATCACACTTGAATTTTCACAGGATCACACACATTTGTTCAAGCCAAAGTTACCATACTTCACTTTGCATGTTTTCGCAGTCAAGGCATAACATTACCAACCACTAGTGGGACTCCTGCTCCAAAGGTGTGAGTTCTAGTTGGGACTTCATATCGGGGAGATTCCTTGAATGTTGTGGGTCCAACATTGTGAACACTAGGAAATGGAAAGGTTAGGAAAAACCACTATCAATCCATGCAATCCTCCATGCCAATGATAGATCACAACAAAAAAACGCCATGCATACCAAAACTAGAAAGGAAATCATACATGAAACTCGGTACTTTCAAGTGAAACCCGTTGTAGTTGTTGATCCCATCATCCCCTCCTTCCTTCTTTTCCTTTGCCTTCATGCTCAAAATCCCAAGTATGTCATCATGCTCTAAGAGTTCTCCAAGAAACTCTAAGTTTTCAAGAGTATGGGAGAGAGAGAATAGAAGAGAGAGTTCCACCATATAACTAACAAAAGGCTCACACACTAACAAAAGCCATGAACTGATCCTAGAAGCCTTTTTGTCATCGAGGCTTCTATTTCTTCATTTTCCTCTATTTTCCTTCAATTTCCTCCTCACATGCAACTTGTGACCTTTCACCTTCCTTTTCTCCTAGTTTCCATTATTTTCATAAATAAAATGCCAATAAATCCCTCATGCTTTTTCAAAGCCTTTTCCATTTCCTTTGCCAATTTCCATAGCCATTAATTAATCACAAGTGATCCCCATCACTATGTATTTTCCCAACATTTAGATTGGAATATGTGTCCCATAACATTGGTCTTATTTTTCCTTTCTTAACATTATTACATGGATTTTTAACCCAGGGCTATTAGAGAAGGCTTTAAGCTCAACCCTTCAACCATCTACAAGGAGACATGTGCCCTCCTGCACCCTTTGAGTGCATGAGCACACTCCAAAGGCATGGAGTATCAACCTTCGACTTTTAGACTTGCACCACGCACCATCCTCGGGCATTTTAAGTGCATGAACACATCCTGAACGCATAAAACCTTCCTCCTTCAGCCTGCAGGAGTTCACCCTATGCCCTCCTTCTCTCCCTTGAGTGTACAACACACTTGGAAAGCCCAAAGCGTCCTCCTTCATCCTTTGGACTTGCGTCATGTGCCCTGCCTTGATTATGTTTCTCTCTTGAGTGCATGAGCACATGTCGAAGCCTTGAAGCCTCCCCTCTCAGTCATTCAACCTTTCGAAGTGCACCAATGCATCCAAAATATCTTCTTGTCCATTTTAAGTGCATTGAAAAGGAATGAACAAAAAAATGCATAAAACATGCTATAAAAGGATATTTTTAGGTTTATGGTTGCTTGTTAGGAGAGACTATAGATACACATGTTCCAAAAAAGGCATGGCAAGCACACATGAGGGAGATCAGGGAAATAACATACACAAAGGAAGCATCAAAGAACAAAGAACACAATGGAAGGCTGATCATGAAAGAACCTTAAAGACTCCAAGATCAAAGATCCTTTGGAGGTTTAAGGCATCGATGATCAAAAGTTGTATGAAGAAAAAAGACAAGAGTGGAAGCCATGTAACCATTGAAGAAATTCCACGTCATCAACCACTATTAGTCATGGTCATCAAAGATAGTGACATGCCATGTTTTCATCATATAATAATGTGGAAGTCGTCATTTAATGTTGTAATCATTGTAAAGAAAAACAATCAGAAGTCCAAGAGTCATGTATTTGTCAATTTAATTGTCTTAAATTGATTACATAAATTATCGACCAGAGCTGGTAAACTTGTGAAGTGCAAGTGGACTATATATGCTAGAAGCCTTTTGAGTTTATTAAGATAATGATTGTGGGTGGTTTATTTTTAAGGATTTTCTTTGTTCTTATGTTCCTAATGGAAACTAAATATTTATAATACAATCAATTCTTAAAAAGGAAAGTAAGGTAAGTTATCATGATCTTCTTTAATTGACTATTATTAGTTACTATGTAAATGATAAAAAGAGAGCTATGTAAACTAGTTTTCTAGAAAGATAATTACTTTTATTCTAAAAAGAATTAGTTCTATTGAAAGATAAAATTTGTAAAGAAATATAGATTAAGATATACGCACTACAATTATCAATCTTTAATTGAAATAATAATAAAAAAGAAAAAATAATATGATCTCAACAATTATATCTATTTATGAAAGGAAGGAGATTTATATATACAATGCTATCTTAGAAAGCATGTAAATGAATTGAAATTGACAGAAATCAAAGTGGAAAACTGTAAACAAATAATTACAAAGCACTAAAACTACAATAATGCAATTGTGGAAAAATAACAAAATGAACTGAACTGAATACTAGGAAAATGAATGAACCTTGACTTTCTGCAGGGGCCCTCCACAAAACAACAGGTTTATAACTCTATCTCAATAGCTAACTGCGCATGATATTCATGAAAATACTTCTTCAATTAAAGAGGAACAAAGTCATGGAACTTCAAACTGTCAATTACAAATTACATATATGTCTGTGTGTGTGTCCTATTTTTCTTTATATATATATATATATATACATATACATATAGCATTCGCGCCCAACAGTTTTGAGATTTTCATGCCTTAAAAACTTAAAGACAATCCTAATCTAAATGTTAATATGATAATGGAAACTATAACGCTTCTTGACGATTTTCTATTTGGAAAGAAAATCAGAGAGTCGTGACTGAATTGAACTCTTGCTGCTCGGTTCATCCATGCATTGACCTGCTTCCTTGACTATGCCACTGGGTGATTCCCTTGATGATTTGGCTCGGACGAATAGGAGGAGATCCATGAGTAGATCAATTCCTATCTGCCCATGTTCTTTACTTGGCTAGCGCACTTGAACCCGACAAACCATGGAGGTAGCTATAGATTCATAAAACAACTGCAGATTCATGTTAATTATGTAGCTATTATAATTTGTAACTAAATAATAAGGCACATTAACAAGTATGAATAATAAGACATCTGACTACCTTACCATGTCAAAATTCCTTATTTTACTTTTTAATGGAGTTCATAATAGTGATGAAAATAGGGAAAATGGATATAAAATGTTGTAAAAAATAGAACAATCATGAGACTCTACATCATGTATGGACAAAAGAGCCATGGAGGTCCAAAAGACATGTAATGCCACAAATCATATATAATTCAAAAGGTTATTTGGATGTCTAAAGGTTGTAGAAGTCCAAAAGCCATTGGAACTTAGAAAGTCAAGATTCATGGGGATGCGAAAGGTCATGCAGCATGCCTCAAGTTATAAAAGGATCCTCATTCTCATGCAGAGGACTTTTAACCTTGGATTCTCCCATAAGGCATCAAAGAGATAAAGTTAGTATTTTTGGGGAACAAGTAGTGTCTCTAATGCTCCACTATTGGAGCTAATGATGTTATTGTATTTATGTATCTTGGAACTTTTTATTAATCTTGAAACCTTTTAGGTGAGCACATTTTCACACATGGATTGTGAATGTTTCTAAGACTATTCTTTGGATGTTTATTATTCATGTCTGCTTTCATATGTACTGGGGTAATAGAACTATTTTAGTGGCTTTGGTGCTTATCTTATTGAAAATGTGTTGTAATTCTTATAATGATTGTCGCATTTATGTGAACTATTTTGCTTGATGTTAGACAAGTATTTCTCATTCATGTGTGTCTCCATTAAGGTAGTATTATTACTTCTCTGTTAGAGGCTCACTTTTCTTCCCCTCTACAGTGAAAGAACCTTGATACATATGCAATTAAATAGTCATAAGGCACACTCGCTTGCACATTCCAAATAACATTTGCACTTCTCTCTCATGTTGATAGTTTAAGTCAAGGCATATCTTTAAATAAACAACACTCGGGTCATATTCCAGATGGGACTCCTACATGAAATGGTGTAAGTTCCAATTGGGACCTTATATTGGGGATATCCCCTGTATGTTGGCGATATCCAGCACCATCAACAAGATAACTAATGCACTTTTCTATAACCCCATATAATCTCAATGAACCTTGTCATCATTAATTTTGTCATAATGCTATGAATTTTTCCCCTGAACAACTTCTTAGGCCATCAATCACTTACCAATGATTATCACTATGCCCATAATTTCATGGCGCAGAGCTTATTTGTGTATAGTTTCTATGGCGTATTAAGACTTTATATGTGGTGGTTGATCCTTCAATTCAATTTTGAAGGCTTAAGGCCTTAAATTTTATCCTTAAACATGGAGTCTTCTCTAAGAGAAAACCGTTGTGTGAAAAAATCAAAATATTGATATGTTTTCATCCTTAAATTAATGGCTCAACATGTAGGGATTTGTGGTTTGTTAGGAAGGGGCATATGGAGCATGAGCCACATAGTAATATCTTATTGCTTATACTTTTGATGGAGACCTAAACAATGGCTTTGGCCATGAGAAACATTACATCTATTTCAAAAGTTGAAATGATCACTATATTTTTCTTATGAGTACAAGATTCCATATGTAGGGCTTGTGGCATGGCCTTTGGCTCTATATAAGGTTGATAAATAACTAAACACATTGGATGTTAGCCTTGAACCATGGAAAATACATTGACAATCATCCTTAGTGTGCCAATACTTAAAATTATGACCATATCTCATATAGAGGCTGACAATTCGTTATACAACATGGGTATCTAGTGATATGTGGCATTACGCATGACCCATAAATTCTATAGGAAATTTGTAGGTCCAGGAATATAGTTTCACCTTAAACCGTACCATGGATGTTGACATCCATCCATGGTATTGAAACTATTGAAATGTCTTCCATATTTCACTTTCAAGCCAAATATTTCCCATTTAGGGCCTATGTGATGACTAGAAGCCACACGTATGGCCAATGAATTTCATAAGAGAACTTTTTGGCCTAATCATCTTGATCTTTACCCTATACCATGAATCAATACATGAGGGCCATCCATGGTGTGTAAAACTTGAAATGCACACCATATCCAACTCATTTAGAAAATATTCTCTATGTGGGGCCTACTGTGTGTTATGAGGCCCAGAGAGTGAACTATGATCCCCATAAACAAATTTTATGAGATTATATCATAGATTTCTGGCCCTAGGCCTCATGAGCCATTATTTGCATGTTAAACATCTAAATAGTGAACATATCTCACTTTAAGGCTAAGGATTCCCTACTCAGGGCACATGTGATAACTTAGGACCTTTTAGATAATCATTATACACTAAAAGAAAATTCTATAGCTTAAGACCTAAAACCTTTGATTAGGTCTTGGATCATGGCAAATGCCACAAAGGAAATAATTTGTTTACCAAACTTATAAATAGTTACCATATACTACATTGTTTGCCATATTTATAAATGGTGGCCATATATCACTCATGAACCAATTTTTTCCTATTTAATACATGTGTGATAGCTTAATACATGTGTGATAGCTTAAGACCCCACACTTGAAAATGATTCCTAAAAGATAAAATTATGGCCTAATACTTTCTTACTTTGTCCTTGTACCATGTCATAGGCCCAAAGACTATCCTTCCTATGCTAATCTTAAAATTTAGACCATATATAGTGTATTGACTAAAAATTCCATAGATAGTGGCTCTCTAAAAACTTAAGCTTTAGACCTTCTATTGTACCTCAAATCATAACCGAGACTTTGCGAACCATTAATGGTGTAACATTAAAATGGCCGGAAACCCTTTAAAGCCTTTGGCATGGCCCTCAATTGAGTATACAAATGATATGGCCTATCATTCAATTCAATGATTCGTTACGTAGGTCTTGCATCACGACCTTATCCCTGGCCCAAACCTAGCTCCATATTGAATGTTTCATTTATGTAGGTCTTGCACCATGAGCTTATACCTTGCACATGACCCATCATAGATAAATACTATGGTCGAGAGCCCAAATGTTCATACCTCCTCCACATCGGTTTTACTAAGACTAGGGCTTACAATCTCATCTCTCGTGGCGATGGTCCTCTTTTAGGTTGTGCCATGTTCCATTGTCTGTGAGATGATGTTCCATTGTATATGAGATCAGGCATATTTCTTCATAATGGCAAACATAGGCACAATGTGTAGTACTGCGAACCAATGCATTCATATATTGTCCAAAATAGCGGTCACGTCAGAGATATTATCAGCTTTTTGGTCTTAAAGAAATTCGATGAAGTCTGACGAAGGGCCAGCGAAATTATTGGTAATACAATAATTGAAAACATTTTGCGCCCACGGGAAGAAAAAAGGTCCGGCATACCGATCGTTTTGTGCATTCATTCTCTACTTTGCGACAGAAACGGGCGCCGAAACACAAGGGTAAGTCAATCTTGACATCGATACATAATGATCCCTCCGAACAATCTGGCACCGAGAAACTATGACAAGTCCAGAAAATAATCGACATTGATATATAATTATCCTTCTTCCGAATAATTTGGTACCGAAAAATTAGGATAAGCCCAGCAAAAATCTCGACGTCCACAAATTTTGAGTTTTATTGTGCGACTGGTCTTTTCTTCGCGGAAGATATTACGCAGATACCATTTTCCATTATTGTAAAATTTCTTCATTTCCCAGGGCAGGTCGTTTTACTGCCTTTCAGTCAGTTATGGATGGCCGTGTTGGCCCGCCAGTTGGCATCATGATGACAACAGCTTCGATCCAAAAGATGCTTATAAAGCGTGTCACAGTATACAGGTCTCACCACCTTATTCTGCATCTTCTGTTTGTTTTGCTTCAAGTCGCTAGAGCGGGACTACCTTTTCTGCTGGCTTGCTCGATTCCTAGGCTTCAGTTGACTGTCGAAATTTTAATCTGTCATGGCGTCTCTGCAATTCAAGGTAGCCAGAAAGCCAGCTGTCCTCGTCGCTCCTTCCTTGCCTACTCCTAAAGAGTCTCTATACCTTTCCAATATCGATGATCAAGCGGGTCTCAGATTTCATATTCCGGTCGTTCAGTTCTATCGCTTCGACCCTTCGAAGAAGGGTGAGGATCCCGCCAGAGTTATCAGAGAAGGGCTGGCAAAGGTTTTGGTTTTCTACTATCCTTTTGCCGGAAGACTGAAAGATGCCCCCGGCGGTAAGCTTATGGTGGAGTGCACAGGCGAAGGTGTGCTGTTTGTGGAAGCTGATGCCGATGTTGCTCTAGAGGAATTCGGAGATCTCCAGCCGCCGTTTCCCTGCTGGGATGATCTGCTGCACGATGTGCCGGGCTCGCAAACTATTACAAATTCTCCTCTCCTTCTCATTCAGGTTAATTCACTCATGTTTACCATCAATTCAATTAAAATCTTCGCCTGTTTTTGTTCTCGGTGGTAGTTTTTTGGGTCCAGATTGTGTTTTCTGAGCGTACTGGTTAATGAATTTTCAGGTAACGCGGCTGAAATGCGGAGGGTTCATATTCGCCCTGCGTTTGAATCACACCATGAGCGACGCCGTTGGCCTCGTTCAGTTCTTGAAAGCTCTCGGAGAAATGGCGAAAGGGGCGCCGAGGCCTTCTGTTTGTCCGGTTTGGAAAAGAGAAATCCTCCGACCGCGGACGAATCCCACAGTTAAATTCCCCCACTACGAATATGATCAAATCGAAGACAAAGACGGGCAGATGGCGAACGTGAAGGAGATGAGGCAGAGTTCATTCTTTTTCGGGCCGAAGGAGATCGAGTCGCTGAAGAGACAAGCAGTAGGGCAAGGCATGAAGCACCCCACATTCGAAGTTCTATCAGCGTGTTTGTGGCGTTTGAGAACCAGGGCTCTCCAGCTGCCTTCGGAGCAAGAGGTTCGGTTAATATTCCCCTTCGACGCTCGAACCAAATTCGACCCGCCGCTTCCGAAAGGCTTCTACGGGAACGCGATCTGCTTTGCATGCGCCAAGACGACTGCAGGAGAGTTGTCAAAAAAACCGCTGTCTTTTGCTTTGAAATTGATAAACGAAGCGAAAAGGGCTGTGAACGATGAGTACATGCGATCGGTGATAGATTTGATGGAATTAAAAGGGCGCCCGCATTTTACAGTGGTGGGAACCTTTCTGGTTTCGGATGTTACCAAAATCGGCTTCGGGGTTGTGGATTTCGGATGGGGAAGAGCGGCATACGGAGGGCCTGCAAAAGGGGGAGTGGGAGCAGTGCCAGGCGTGTCCAGCTTCTACATCCCTCTCCAAAATACAAGTGGGGTGCAAGGAATATTGGTTCCCGTTTGCTTGCCCTCCGCTGCTATGAAAAGATTTCAAGCAGAAATAAAAGAAGCCACAGTGACCACTCCTCCTCTACAGTCCTCTCTGTAAGAAGACAAAATTTAATAATAAAAGCTCCGTTAAATATGGTTCGGTCGACCTTCAAAGGATTCCATTGAAATAATATGGCTTCAGCCCATCATACTTCTGGTAAATTGCATGTGCATGTTGCAACTTAATATTTCTCATTTCAGGTCGACTTCATGAAGTGTAAGGAGCAATTAATGGCTCATTTGTATGAAATAACATCATTCTGGTTTGTATAGGAGTTGTTTTTAGTATGATATTTTGGAAGTTTTTATGTTGGGTTTTTTTAGTGTAATTTCTCTAAAATTTGGCAGGAAATGATTGAAATCACAAACTTCATCGGTAATCCTGTACAATCTAAGTGCTTTAAGAGTTTTCCAAGGTGCTAAATCATATATTTAATCAAAAAACTAGTTTAAATAATATAAATAAAAATTTCACCTCAAATTTTTCCAATAAAACACTAAAAAGTCCAAAAAAATCTAAAAATTAGACTTAAAACAATTCAGTTTATATATATCTAGAATCTGGAGACTGAACGGTATGCATGAAAGGGGTGAGTTTTCCATCCGATTGAAATGTCGATAAATTAAATTTCTAATAAATAGATTGGGTTTGAAGATCAAAAATAATAAAGTTGAATTTGGTTAACTTTGTATGGCAGCCTAAGTTTCTTATGTATTTTAACCTTTTTTTGTAAAGGTTATCTTAAATTAATTTAAAATAAAAAATTAAATTAGTTTAAAATAAAAAATCGAATTAAGGCAAACAATACATAAATTAATTACTACCTGTAAATTAATGGACATAATAAATAGGAAGGATGATGAATCGAAAAAAAAAACCACTATCTATACGTATGTGAAGAAAAGAAAACCATTTTTAACATCCAATTACGTTGAGACTTTGAGTTATGAGGAAAGATGAAACGTTAACCCCAAAGCAATGTTCAAAACTCCAGTCTAGGCAATCCATTGAATCTATGAGATTTTTTAATCCATCCACCCAATCCAGCCATTGTAGGCGATACTGGAATGAGGAAATTTCTTCCCCAATAGTAACGCCATTTCATGCACATTCCAGGTTTTTTTGGGTAGATTTTATGTTTTATGATTTTTTTTAATAATATATGGCTTGACATGGAGTACTTGAAACATGGTCAGAATATATCCAGAATTTTTTTAATGAGACTACATGGAAAATCCATTTGAGGAATTTTGCATAAAATATTAGAAAATGGTATAATGAAATAAAATATTGCAAATTAAACGGGATAATGTATGATAATTATTCATAATTGAAATTAGTTTATATAAATATAGATATAAATTTTGATGTTGGTTTATTTTATATATATATATATAACTGTTATATATTATTTTAATAATTCAGTTTATGGGATTTTGGATGGATGGTGATTTTGTACATTGTTAAGGCAATCCTAGATGTTAAGTAGAACAAAAAAAAGGTATAAATTATTTTTTACTAGATTTTGACTTTATTTGAGTATTTATTTGTAGTGTTGCTTTAAAAAACATAGAATAAAAGTAATCAAATTGAAAGTCCTAGAAACTTCTTGGAATCACTTTACTAGTGATCTCAGATGAACAAATTTTCAACTTGTTTAAAACCCTTGATCCACTTATTAATGAGGAGTCTTCATTAATCTAGATCCACTTAACTCCTTATCTTATGTGAATTTTAGTGAAAATCTTATTGATATAATCCATCCATCCTACTCTTCTTAATGCTCTATATACATCCATAAGTTTTTCCTTGTGCAAAAAATGAAATGGTTGAATCTATTTTTCTTTAACTGTTTTTGCATTCCTAGATAGCTAGATCCACCATGCAAATAGACATGCAAGGATATAAATTCATGTAGTTATTTCTTATCAAACCTTTTCTTTAATGCCTCTTCAACTAAATAACCAATTCAAACATTTTGGACCCTCGTATTCTACTCAAACCCCTTCAACAAAATTATGCAAAAGGACATTTGATTACTGAGTAATGGTCTTTGCATCCATCATACATAAAAGAGATATCCCTAGCCCCTATCTATTAGATTTTTGGAAATTGTCCCAAGCCAATTGGTTAACTAGGAATGCCAAAATATTTCAATAAAGGCTCTAATGTCAAGATCTTCTTTCTTATCAAATCATTTCCTTAATGCCTCTTCCACTAAATCCCTAATCCAAACATTTGGGACCCTTGTAGTTTGTTCAAACTCTTTCAAGGCTCGTATAGATTGTGTTAGATTAAAAAGTGTTTTCCAAGGATACCCACAAGAATACTTAAGCAAGGTATTTTTTAAGGATTTAATATTTTTCCTTTATATAGTACTACAAGTGACTATTCTAGTTTCAAAATTCATACATATAGAATGTAGCCAAATATTCAATAAAAACATGTAATTTACTATTAAAATTGGTAAATTTTTGGCGAAATTCATCTATTTAATCATATATATATATATATATATATATATATATATATATATATATATATATATATATATATATATAGGTGAATTCTTAACCAAATCCTCGAATATTCTTTTCATAAAATATCCAAAAATTAGCCCATTTGCAAAATTTAGGCTTCATGATCTCTACAAATCAACTAAGACATTTAGGCTTTGTCTTCATCTCACTCCTCCAATCAACTATAGATTGCACAAGCTTTCTCCATCCTCGAAAAATTCAATTATTGCGACCTCTTTTCCCCCACTGATTCCAATCAATATCCTACTCAACAATGACCAAGACAACTAATGATAGTCATGGAGCCTATACTATCGGCTTCATGGAATTTCTCTTATTCCATAACCACATCAAACAAGAAAATGACTAGATCAATGTCCCGCATATCACGTACATAAGATATCACACAACAACTCAACGTTACAACTATACATACAAGTACATTCATCCTCAGTTGGAAATCTAAGACTTTCACAAATCAAAACCTCGGAACTACCTACATATTTCTAGCATTTGTTATTGACAACTTAATTTCAAATTTGTGGCCAATAATGTTGGACTCTTAGAATTCTGACTTCACCCAGGTATAAATCCACAACTTCATCAACATCTAAGCCTTTCGTAACTCAAAATTCATGCTCAGTCTTACTTGTAGTTTTCTACAGGAGTATATGCACCTTTATTTCACAAGTCAATCTTGCACAAAAACATATGCATCCATCTTCTAGCACACTCCACACTCAGAAAATCTATGTTACAGACATCTGCTAAAAGAATCTGGACTTCTGAATCGTTAGCCATTGCTGAAGAAATTCATCCCTGAAGGAATATCCTCAGGCTGGCAGGAAAAACAACTTGAATACCACTATAATATTCTTAATTGTAAATATTAAATGATTAACGAATATGCACTACAGCAAAAAATTAATGAAATGTAGCATAAGAACAAAAAATTAAAACATGAGAGAATATATGTCAAATTCCTTAGTCATTTTATTAATCCTAAATGGAATGGAGTACATATAAGTAGGAAAATAGGATATTGGGCTTACTACAACAACAAAGAACAATCCAGGTTGGAATTGAGATGCCCAAGTGTTGAAATGCCTCCACCAAAAATCCATGTGCTACCCAAAAAAAGTATTCTTGCAGGTTATTGAATGGAACTAGAATGTGCTCAAATATATGACTTAAATATTTCCCTCACTAATGACCGGGAATAACCCAAAATATCTCACGGACCCAAATGGTCGAATGGCTCACCCCTAATCGCTACGTCTGGCTCCGTAAATCCTATTTCTACTACTAGAATGGAATTGAGATTTCGTCTCTCAAACCTACTCACAAAATTATGCAACATTAGGAGTGACTTCCTCCCTCCAAACCCACAAAAATATAGTAAGATTTTGGGATGAAACCAAGTAGCAAATTTGACCCCCAAATAGTGGAAGTTGCCCAACTCGCCTATTGAAATGGAAAACTTGTTGAAATGAAGGGTTGGAATACCATTCGTTGATCTGAATTTAAACAAGAATGTAACAAATTACAGATATAACCATAAATACAAAGATGTAATAGAAATAACACTTCCTTTCATTAATATCAAATAATGAAATATGCTTACAAACAAAATGGAAATGAGAGTAGCTTGGGCGATGGTAGCTTATCTCTGAGAAGAGTTGTGGCAGGCTACAAGCCTCTAAACTAAGTTACAATGAGGCTCAAGGGCCTTTTTATTATTGATAATAAGAGAAAACCCTAAACAACCAAAACCCTAACCCAGGGAGATGTAACACCAATAGTTTATGTGCCCCGTTAGGGTTAGTCAGTAGCCGACTTCCCGGGGTTGTAACTTGGTCATATTATCTCTGTTCGATGCGCATGATACCTCGTTGGAAATATCTCTCTGAGGAATACATTGGAAAATGCGATTTCAAAGAAATTTCCTAGATGGAATATTGCCAAAAAACTTCATTTAGGGCCTCAAAACGGCTCCAAAAGTTCAGGACTAGAAAAACTGTCAAAAATAGTAAATTTTGCTACAATTAAGGAAACTGAAAAAAATGTCAGAGCAATGGTGGGGGTCCAAGTGGAATAGGCGAGTGGCCACCAATATCCATCTGGATCATTTGTTATGCAGTACTAGAATCCTCCCAAACTCCTATGAGAATCACCTGGAAGGTCCATATCCTCACTCTCTTCAACTCTTGGCTTTGTCCACCAAATGCTTATGTAGGCTTGCACAGTCCACCTCCATGCACTACCAAAAGATAAAAAAATTGGCCCACAATATTGTTCCTACTTTAGCCCGATAGCTCGCCTCCAAAAATTTCGGCAAAACAATGAGAATATATTCCTTCAATTTATCTCTCAAATCTCTTCATTACCCTGTGTAATAACTATATTGATTTTCCCTTCTCCTCCTTGGAAATGTTCTCTACTAAAGTATCCCTACAATACAACTCCTTGAGAAGTCCTCAATGGACTGCTCAATTCCCCACTAGGGAGACACTCACATTTCTCTGAAGGAAGGGTTGCAATTCCGCTCAGAATTCCTAGTGCTAAACAACATTCTTTTTCTTGTGCTAAATAGCTCCAACCGAACTATAACGGGGATTTAAAATGATCAAATATTCCCAAAATGAAGGCCTCCTTGCTCTATTTATAATTTGTTATCCTCCTCCTCCCTTTGTGGTCCCCACTCTTGACTTATTTACACTTCTCCTCTTGGTGGGACCCTTCTTCCACTAATTTGGCAATTCTCCTTTTCTCCTAAGTCCCATATGCCAAAATTGTCCCCAGTGCCCAAAATTGAAGGATTGCGGCATGCCTTAGAAATTTGTGAAATTTAGGATATCACATAACCCCATAACCGTAACAACAATAGAAATTCTAATGAGCTCACTCCAACAAATGATGTCTAGGTGATCTTGGAGCTCCAATGCATATTGCCATCCTATGGTTTCTAATCGGCAATAGGTGAACTATTTGTTGTTGTATTCCTTTGCATGCCTTTGTACCCTTTTTGATATTATGATTAACACTCATTATCGTATTCATAGTTGGAACAATAGTGTTACAGATAGTCATGCATTATATTATTATGTTTTTAAGTCCAAAAACATATTCTTCTGTCACTATTATGGAGCCCCCAGTGACAAACCATGATAAGAAAAGATATGGATATAAATTGTTGTTTTGATTAATTGAAGACTTGATAGCCTACAAAAAAAAAAAAAAAAATCGAATGGGAATGAATTTCTTGAGTATTCTATTTGTAACAATGAAAACATACATTTATATTTTCTCCTCACCAAATGCACTATGTAAACACCCTCCCATATCTACACAGTTTCACCGGCCTGCCAAGGAAAACATAAGAGGAGGAGATACTATGGCATGACTCAACCTCCTAGGTACAGTTAAGGAAGTGGAATTGACAAACCAAAACTTTACTAACCTTCCTTAGGAGCTACATGAACCCCTGGAGCCGAACAACTACTCTAGGTGCCAAAACCCTGAGCTAACTTACCTTTTTAGGAATTTGGAGTCTCAGTCACTTTGCATAACAAGGCAGGAACGAAACTCTAACCCTCTACTCTTATGGATAACCTTGCCTCCCAGTGACTACAGTCTAGAATTCCCAGTTATGTGCATGCGACCTCGGAATCTGAGCCACGTTTTTAGGGCTAGGGTCCAGACCTCTCCCTAGAACTTGATAAAACTTTCCAGAATGATAAATGACAATAGGAAAAATACATTCACATAAAACTTAGATAATAACTTGACCTATCCAGGCCTAACCCTGAGAGAAATTTCATCAAACACGTTGTGAACATGTAATCTATAGGTCATAAATGCATATTTGAACATAGGGGTTTCATACATATCTGAAAATCATCAAGGTTTGATGCCCTCTCATAATAGCTGCAAAAACAACTATTAGGCCATGTATTCAATAACCATTCATTTACCATTCAAAACATGTTAAGAGCCATAACTAGATTATGTCATGAAACCATGCTTATAACTAGCATATAACCAGATAATATCAATGATACAAACAACCATCAAAGGTACATAAGAACAAGTATAAATACTCATGAAAAACAAGAGGAAATGAGCTTTTATTAACATATGCAAATTTAACCAAGTCAGGGACTTCCACATAGCACCTAACAATATATTGGGTTGACCCAAATCTCTCTTTCATCCAATCACCCTTGTACCATATTCCAAGCATGAATGTGGGATCTCATGGAATAAACCAAGCAAAACCAAACCAAGGCTTCCAAAGGCCGAACCACATCAAACCTCGACTAATAATTCCACCTCATGGTTGCACATCACTAACCATCACCATATCAGTCTCTAACCAAGCTTTCCAAGGCTTCAGAGCATTTGTTTTAACCCATTTCTAGGACTAATAACTCAACCCACAACTATTGCAGGGCTCCAGAGTGTTTTTCCAACCAAGGCTCTAGGACTAGTAACTCAACAAAAGTTGTTTCAGGGGTTCTAGAGTGTTTGTCCAACCAAGGCTCTAGGAGCTAGCAATTCAACCCACAACCATAAGGAGCATGATCACTAATAGGAAATAATCAAATGGGAAACCCACAACACCATGGCTATCTAGGAAATAATAGGACTAGGAAAAACCATTGTTAATCCAGGAAATCTTCCATGCCAATGACATATTATAACCAGATAACCACATGCATATACCATGCATGCCAAAACTAGCAAGGAAATCATACATGCAACTCGATACCTGTAAAGCATACCTATTGTAGCTGTTGATCCCAGTGTCCCTCCTGCTTTTCCTTTTCCTTCTTTTTTCAAATCCAAAGTATGCCAAAATCCTCCAAGAAAACTCTAAGTGTGCAAGAGTATGAGAGAGAGAGAGAATAGAATGAGAGTGTAAAAGACTAAACTAACAAAAGAAATGAACTGATCCTCATAAGCAATTTTATCATAAAGGCCTCTATTTTCTTCATTTTCCTCTATTTCTCCTTCAATTTTCCTCACATGAAATTATGTGACCTTTCACCTTCCATTTCTCCTATTTTCCATTATTTTCATAAATAGTGTCAATTAATGCCTCTTTTCCTTTGCCAATTTTGATAGCCATTTATTAATCACTAGTGATCTCCATCATTATGATTTTTTATGAACGTTCAACTTGGAATATGTGTCCCATGACCTTCATCTTATTTTGCCTTTATTAACTTTATTACATAGATTTTTAACCATGGTTTTTATCAAACCCTCCCCCTTCAGGGAACACCTTCCTTGGTGTTCAATGACAATTATAAAACAACAAACACATGATTCCTATAGAGATTTATAACATAAGCCAATGCAACATTTACATCATATCCATCTACTAAAACATAACCAACATATCATGAACACCATACCTCTTATTGGAGCTTTATAACATATCTTGATGCGGTATTTACATACATACATATGCATATATAGACATAACCAAAACACAACACCAAAAAATATACCCAAAGAGATCCACTCAACCAACGAATAGAGAAGGATACGTAACCCACATCTGATCATCCATCTCCCATGTAGCTTCATCGAGCCCAAAGTTCTTCCACTACATTTATCTTGCTCGATTACTCGATTCCAGAGCATGAGATATTTTTGCTACAAAATGTACTGAGGTTTTGGCTGCAATTCTCCTTCTGACTCCACCTGCAATACACAGTCAATCACATGATCAATGTCTTTCACATACTTCTTAAGCAATGACACATGGAAAACATCATGGAATTTCACCATGGGAGGGGATGCAAGTCAATAGGCTACTAGTCCAATCCTCTCAATAATATTGAAAGGACCATAATACCAAGGTGCCAACTTGGCACATGATGCAATCCTCAAGGATCTCTTCTTAGTTTTGATGTGCAAGTACACTTGTTCCATAACCTGAAACTCCTTAAACACATATTCTAATCTGCATAACTCTTTTTTCTATCTTGTGCTAGCTTTATATTCTTCTTGATAACCTGCATTTCCTGTTACACCTCCACCAACATTTCTGGTCCTATCAATACCCTATTCAATGGATCACTCCAACTGATAGGATTATTCTATTTTTGCCCGTAAAGTGCCTCAAACAAGCTCATCCTTAGTGACTCCTGATACCCATTTTTGTAAGAAAAATCAACCAGTGGAAGATATTCTTCCCACCTCCGCTACTGATTCATGCCATACATCCTCAACATGTCCTCCAAAATCCTGTTAACCCTCTTTGTCGTTCCATCTATCTATGGATGATAAGATATACTAAATTTCAACTCTCTACCCAAATCTGCAAATAACTCATTCCAAAACCTGGAAGTGAACTTGGCGTATTTGTCTGACACAATCTTCTTAGGAATATCATGTAACTTCACTATCTCCCTAATGAAGGCATGTGTTGCCTCACTGGATGAATTTGTAGAATTTGCTGGAATGAAGTGAGCTACCTTGGTCAATTTGTCAACTGCAACCATGATGGAATCATGTATCTTAGATGTCCTCGAAAAACCTGTAATGAATTCCATGGAAATGACCTCCCATTTCCACTATGGAATCAGAATCAGTTGTAGTAATCCACCTACATGCTTAAACTCTACTTTTACCTATTGAAAATCCAAGCATCTCGCAACAAACTTTGCCACCTCTTTCTTCAAATTTAGGCAATGGTAGAAATTCTTTGCTATTGTCGATTTCTTTTGATATCCCGAGTGACCTGAATATGACTTGACATGAAATTACCTCAAGATAAGCTTCTTGAGCTTACTGTTGTCTGGCACATAAATCTTGTCCTTAAATTTGACCAAACCATCTGTCGTGAGATGATAGTTCATATCTTGTTCACATGTACCCTGTTGTTGTAACCTATGCTTAATCTACTAGTACATGTCATCTTGTTGTCTAGCCTATAAGATCCGATCCTATAAATTTGTCCCATATGAACTCATAACTGATATGTGATTTACTTGTACTCTTATGCTAAGAGCACCTGCAACCCTATTATATTTTCCCCTGATGTACTAGATATCGAAATCAAACTCAATGATTGTAGCCAACCACCTAGCTTATCTAGCATTCAGATTAGGTTGGTCAAATAAGTATCTAAATCCACTGTGATCACTCATCAAAATGAATCTCCTGGCAAGGAGATAGTGTCTCCACATCTTCAATGTGTGAATTATAGCTTCCAACTCAAGATCATGTGTCATGTAGTTTTTCTTGTTCTCATTCTGTTTCCTTGATTGATAGCATACTACCTATCCTTCATGCATTAGAACCCCACCAAGTCCTCTCTCGTAAGCATGTGTACATACCACAATCTGTTTTTCTAGATATGCAATATTTAGAACTAGATAATTTGTGAGAAATTTCTTCAACTTATAAAAACACGCTGCACATTCCTTTGTTCATTTAAATTTATTTCCTTTTCATTGCAATGATGTAATATGATACACAATCCATGAGAATTTCTTGATGAAACTCCTATAATAACCTGTTAATCCCATGAATGATCTGAGCTCATCTACATTCCTAGGAGTTCCCCATTCCATGATAGCTCTAATATTTTCTGGATCCACTGCTATGCCTTCCATTGAAACCACATGCCCTAAATAATGAACATCAATCTGAAAGAAAGTGCATTTACTAATCTTGGCATAAAATTGATGCTCTCTTACCAATTTCAACAATGGTGCTAGAGGTTCAACATGCTCGTCCTCATTCCTAGAATATATCAATATGTCGTCAATGAATATAATCACAAACTTGCCCAGATAAGGATGCAACACACTATTCATCAAACACATGAAAGTAGTTGGAGCATTAGTCAAACCAAAAGGAACCACAACAAACTCATAGCGCCCATACTTGGTCCAGAAAGCAGTTTTGAAATTTCCTCTTCTTTGATGCATACCTGATGATATCCTGATCTCAAATCAATATTTGAGAACATCGATGCTCCCTTCTGTAGATTTTAAACCTATACAGAAATTACCTGCAGACAAATTATAAAAATAGAAAATAAACAATGACAAGAATATGAAACAAATACACAAAGATTTTCCCCTGGATCCCAAAAATGGGATTACCAGATTCATTTTTCATTATGTTCCTTTCAATGTTACCATACACATATATACATGTCGAAGAATTCATAAACCCTAATCCATTAACCCTGGATTAGAACATAATTCTAGTTCCCTTATCGGATCTAAAAAATACCATGGTAGAAAACCATCATGCCCAAAACCATGTGCAAAACCCATGCACAAAACCATAGGTAGGTCCACCCACCTAATATAGGGTCCAAAAAATATTTGTGAGAAATTGCCGTGAACCTTATACAAAGGGGCTACTAGCCCCCTAAAGCCCCCATGTTTCACCCGACGCAATGAACAAGAGGGGTTGTTGACCCCCCCCTGTGACCCCCCACACATGCGACTAATCATGGAAAGAATATAACACAAACCCAAGATTCTCCCACTTGTTGTTTTATTTTCCACACAGGGGGTCACATGAGAGCTTAGTCACTAGTCCAGCCCTACCATTCCCATTGTTTCTCTACACCTAGAAAGCTTCTCAGTGCTCATGAACTTCATTAATGCATCTGCAACATTCTACAAAGTGTCCACCTTTACCAACAACACTTTTGTGTCATCAACCATATCCATCACAAAGTGATACTGAACATCAATGTGCTTTCTCTTTGAATGATAAACAAGGTTCTTTGGCAAGAAAATTTCACTTTGGATGTCACAGTCTATCCTTATAACTCATTGTACTAACCCCATACATAAACACAATATCTGCAGCCAAACTGTTTCCTTTCTTGCATGAGTGGTTTCCATGTATTCTGCCTTTGTAGTTGAAAGTGCCACTACAAACTATCTCTTTCTCATCCAACTGACTACACCTCCAAATTGGTTAAACACATACCCACTCATAGATCTTCTCTAAACCAACTCTCTAACCTAGTCTGCATCAACAAAGCCATGGATGTCTAAAACCCTGTCCAATACTAGTATTCCTTGGTAGCACAAGCCATAATCACTAGTGCCATGCAAATACTTGAAAACTTGCTTCACTATTGTGCAATGCTCCTTCCCTGGTTTTGACATAAACCTTCACAATACTCCCACTGCATGTGCAATGTCTGGTCTAGTACAAACCATTGCATACATCAGGATATCGACTGCACTTGCATATGGAACGCGAGACATTTCTTGTTCCCTTTCTTGTGTCTTGGGACATTGTTCAATAGATAACTTTACACGTACATGAATAGGAACCTTCACTGGTTTACTATCCTACACATTAAACCTCTGCAGTATTATCTCGACGTACTTTCTCTAGTTTAACAAGAGATCCCTCTTTGCTCGATCTCATTTAATTTCCATGCCCAAAATATATTTTATAGCACCAAGATTCTTCATGTCAACTTTGGAGGACAATTGGGTCTTCAAATATTAGATAATTTCTTTGTCATTTTCAATCAAAAACATATCATCCACATATAAGATAAAATAAATAACATGGTCACCAATTAATTTAGAATACACACAGTGATCCGCTTTGCTTCTGGTTAAGGAAAGTCCCCGTATATATGTATCAAATTTTTTATACCACATCGTTGGTAACTGTTTGAACCCATACAAAGAATTTCTTAACCTACATACAAGTTTTTTGTCTCCCTTCACCACAAAACCTTCAGGTTGCTTCATGTAGATCTCTTCTCCTAGATCCCCGTGAAGAAATGTTGTCTTCACATCCATCTGTTCTATCTCAAAATCAAAAGCAACAACAAAAGATAAAAGTAATCTAATAGGAGCTACCTTGTAAATAAGAGAAAAAATATCACCAAAATCAATTCCTCGCACCTGGGAATAAACTTTTGCTAGTAATCGAGCTTTGTATTTGTCTACCTTGCCTTCTACATTCATCTTATTCTTAAACACCCATTTTCTTCCAATGGGTTTCCTTCCAACCAACAACTCCACCAGATCCCAAGCCTCATTTTGTCAAAAGATTTCATTTCATCAACCATGGCATATTTCTAGAGTTTTCCATCATCTGAATCTACTGCCTCCCTAATAGTTCTAGGATCATCATCAGTAATAGATAAAGAAAAAATTGAACAGAAAGTAGATAAACCATACATTTCTGGCTTCCTTCCTCTAGAACTGATCTTCTCATAGCTGGAGTTTATGTCTCTTCATCTTTTGATTCCTATTCTGCTATAGAGTCTAATTCTTCCTCCTTTAGCTCAAACTCTCACTTCTTAGGTTGCTTCGGTAGGACTTTATGTTTAATAACATATTTCACCTCTCTAAACACAAAATCTTAACTGTACACAACCTTCCCTGTTTCTGGGTTCCAAATCTTATAACCTCTCAAACCACCCTTATATCCAATAAAGATGCACTTTTCAGATTTACTATCCAACTTGGTTCTTTTCTCCTTTGGAACATGTACATATGCATAACAACAAATACCCTCATATGTGAAAGAGAGGGTTTATTACCTATCCATACCTCATGTGGAGTCTTATCCTCCAATGCTGATGAAGGTGATCTATTAACCAGGTAACATGTAGTCTCCACCGCCTCTACCTAGAATTCATGTCCTACCCCGACACCACTAAGCATGCTTCTTGCCTTTTCCATCAACGTCATGTTCATTCTTTCTTCAACTCCATTTTGTTGAGGTGTGGATGGAGTAGTATTCTGCCATGATATACCACACTTATTACAAAATTCTTCAAATTCCTTCTTGCAAAACTCTCTACAATTATTTGTCCTCAACACCTTTATATTTTTCTCTATCTGGTTTTCCACTAGAGTCTTAAATTCTTTAAACTTTTGAAAGGATTCAGATTTATTTATTAGGAAATATATCCATGTATTCCTTGGGAATTCATCTATAAATGACACATAGTACATAAAATTACCCAGTGATGGAACCAACACAGGTCCAAACACATCACTATGCACAAGCTTTAATATCCCTTTCGCCCTTTTAGCACTAAAGGGGAAACTCACCCGATTATCCTTCCCATATACAAAACGTTCACAGAAATCGAAATCTAGAGAGAAATTAGACATACATTCTACCATACCATTACCATGAAGTATTTAAAGGCCCTTCTCTCCAATATGTCCAAGCCTTTGATGCCATAGCATGGTATTTTCTCCAAAGACCACTAGATTTTCTGCTCCACTTCCAGGAACCACAAAACTATTGCACACATCAATAAAAATACACCATAATGTTAAGTTATGGTATGTTCTATGCTTATAACAGTTTACTTCTTTTTCTTATTATATTCCATAGATTAGCAATCACATGTACATAAAGTAAAGTGCAAATAGAACATTAAACGATCGACAGAAAACAAGCCAAGACAAGAGACACAAGATGTGGCGGCTAGCCAGGGACAAACCCCACAATGTGTGGGGAAACCCTTTGATCAAATCTTCTTTTATCTTCAATAATTCAGCAGAGAGAAATAGTACAATAAATCTGATTCATATCAGCAGTAGCAAACCCTAGATCAGCAGCATCAGCATTAGCGGCTTTAATATCAAACTAGCGCAGACGATATCTCACAAACCGACCGTCGGATTGACTTCATTCCACCACCAAAAGTTTCGGCTTCCAGAGGAGGTTCAGATGAACCTACAGCGCAGTTCAAATGAGGAGATCTTCTAGGCCACGTAGGTCAATCTTTACTTCTGCAGTTGTGTTGTGGTAAAAACACAACCCCCCCATTATTGATGTGTTCACTTCAAATAATGGGGACCCTTTCTATAAAATTTTGGCTAAACACCTTTTTGGATTTTTATTTTAGTTGATTGCCCTACGCTTTTGTTAATTTTTAGTTTTCTTTGGATTCTTGTTTTGATTGTTTTCTTAGAATCGATTTTTTACAAGCTTCCCATTGACGCTTGTTTCGCCTCATTTGGTCAACTGGTTTGAAAATGGCACTCCTTTGAAGTCTCATCATTTATCTAGCCTGGGTTAAAAATGCATAAAATGTACAATATTGCATTTTGTAAATAAATTAGTTCAATAAGGCATTCATTTTAAATATTAATCTGTAGAGAGTTTTTACTAACATTTTTCATTTTTAGTTATGCGGTCAAATCATTAATTATCGAGATTTAAGAAATTTACTCCAATTTCCAAATCAAATCCTAATCTCAAAAATCTAAACATTCAAGTGGCTGCAGTTTATTTTTCATTTATTTTCCAAGTGGCTGTAGTTTAGAAACTTATGTTCATAAAAATAAAACAAAAATAAAAATTTAAGTTTAAAATTAAATTTTAAATTAATTAATATATTATATAATTAATTTAATTAAATTAAAATTTAAAACAAAAAAAAATATATAATAAAAATTGTTCCGATCGCATCGGGGCTTTTAATCGCATCGGAAGTTTTGGTTCGCAACATATTTTAAAAACCCCATAAGCCACCCCCGATGCGATATCGGGTCGCAAGTTTTATTCGCAACATATTTTATAGACCCCCGATATCCCCTCCTTCCCGATGGCCGATATGCGATGGCTTCATAAGGCAATAAGGCATTTACCAAGTCTTATTAAAAAACTTCGATCGCATCGGAACTTATATGCGAAACAAGTCTATCAACCCGTCCATCCTCCGATTCGCCGATGCGATGGAGCATGACGCATTAACTCAAGTCGCATTAAAACTTTGGTATTTGATTTCAAGTTTTCGAATCACTCATACGTATGAGTGAAGTGAGGAAAGGTAAGTAATATAAGGTAGGTATATTAGTTTAAAGATATAATATAATATATTAAATTAATTTTTTAATATTTTAAATTAGTTAATATATATTAATTAATTAATGAATTTTAATTTAATCAGATTAATTAATTTATGATATTTAATTAATTTGATTAATTTAGATTTAAATATCATTTAGAATTAGTTTTTAATTAGATTAAATTTGTTTATAAATAGTTAATTAGATATTAGTTAGTTAGATTAATGATTAACAATTAAATTAAAAACTAATTTAGGATTAGATTTTTAATTCAAATTCTGATTTTAGCCCAGCAACAGAATTTCCAGATTCATGCCAAATTTGACTCATCAATTTTGGAAGCCCATAGAATGAGTTTTACTTGGCCAAATGAGGCCCAGGACGGCTCATTGGAAAGAGAAAATCAAGGAGAACATTTTGGAGGAGGTTTCACCAACAAATTTAATCATTTATTGAGTCAAAAATCAGGCAGAAGATCAGGCTCCGAATTTTGAAAACAAAATCAATTTTCTGAGTTATTTTCTTCATTTTCATTTGTCCAAAGCCTCTTCTAAATGCAGATCCATTGGTCAATGATATTATTTGCCAATCAAACCATCCCAGGCATCAAGAGAAAGTTTATATTTTATTTTCAATTATTTATTTAAATAGAATTCGATTGGATTTGATTTAAATGCCAGCAATGCCATGATTGATTTTATTGTTGCATGTTAATTTATTTTGATTTCTTTTTGCAGGAAAACAGTGGAAGGAATATGGAGAAAAAGTTCTCAATCAATGAGAATGCTCCAGCAATTGAAGATCAGAATTTTAAGCAAGTAGAATTGGATTTAGCAAATTTCTCTTCAACAAACTCTGCTCTCAAGAATTCCTTCACCAATAGTATAAGTAATAGATTGCAAAATGGAATAAGGGCTGCTCTCCTCTGCAATGCTAGACTTCTAAAAAAGCACTACTGTAATAGGAATTTAGAGTTGTAGGAGAGAGGAGAGAAAATCTCAGATCTGGGGATTATTGAGGATTTTTCCTTTGTATCTTGGATTATGTATGAGGGGCAGAGTTTGCACTATTGTGGCTCTAGTTTTAAAGGCAGAAGTTCAAGCAATGTAAAGGACTGTTGGAGACCAAGATCAGAGAAATGGATGCAATAAATTGGTATTTTTAATACTACTATTTCAAATATCAGTTTCATTTTTATGGTAACAGGAATGTGTCATTTTATTCATGTTTGTGCACTATTGTCAATATGGGTAGTTTGTCTCAATGTTGTTATCATGTATCTCTGTTCTTATGGATTAATTTCTGATTTCTGAGTAACTATTTACTCAGAAATCTACCTTATTAAAACTGATTTATTGAATGGTAATATGTTGTGAACTATTTCCACATATTATTGTTTAGTTATTGGATTTGCTGATTTGATAATCAATATCATTTATGTGAACTACTTCCTGAGTGTTGTTGGTTTATTATTTCAGTTAAGAGGTCTCAATAGGATGTGTTTTGATATCCATAATATCAGTTAATTGAACTACTTCATTAACTTGGTATTCATTATAAACAAGACATATCTAAATCCCAATACTTTAATTATCTTGCTCTTAGTTGGGTTAGATCTATATCTGCCTAATTAAGATAGGATTTAGATTAGTTTCTTTTGCTTACATCATAGAATAAGCTTGCATTTAGAGTAAATTCTACATTCTTTTAAGTCCTCTCCTCAAAGAGGCAAAACTTTAGTTGTGGCTTGGCTGAACCCAAATCAGCTTAAGGGTCATTCTCTTGCTTGATCAGCAAGAAGAAGTGATCTGATGTCCCTGTCTATTGGTAGTTAAAGATACATTATAAACCAATAGCAATAGGGAGAAGGTAACTGGACCTAGTTGAACAGTCGGAGCCACCACACCAAATGGAAAAGGAGCTGCTTTAAGGTCCGGACCGGGTGGTTATCCCCCAATGTTGTTGCAGCGATTTTCGAGGCATCAACATTTTTGGCGCTAGAAGGAGGGCCTGAGAAATTTGTCTATTGGAGTCTTTTCAATTTTAACATTTTGTTTATGGCTCCTCTTAAACTTCCAATTTGGAGTTGTATCCATGGACGTGCATCTTCCAATACTCCACCCGAAGTGGTAAGACTCTTGTCTCAGGTAAAGTTCAATGGTAAGGGAAATTCTTCTGCTTTTAACCATGTCTTTCGGTTTCTTCAAAATGTTTTAAAATATGATTTTCAAGGGATTGATGAAGGAATTTTATGCAGAATTTTTACTCTTACATTTGCGGCAAAAGCCAGAAGCTGGTGTAGTACTCTTTCAGTTGCTTCAATCCACAGCTGGGATCAATTTGTTACAATTTTCATTCGTAAATTTGACGGCTATGATTATGAATAGGTATGTGAAGAAATTGAATATCTACGAAGGTTTGAAAATGAGTCTGTTAATGATTTTAATATTCGATTTCATTTGAATTGCTTAAGATTTAAAGACAAAGATAAACCTACGAAAGAAGAATCATTAGATTGGTTTGAATATATTTGTTCCCTTCCAACCATTCCCAATCCATATGAAATTAATTCGAGATTTGTTCCATCCCCTTCTAATGTAAATGAGAATTCCAATATGGATGTGCAAATCAATTGTGATGAAGTGGTTTCACAAAGCTTGGAAAATATTTCCATTCAAATGCAAAAAGACAACAATAGCAATTTTGGGGAAAAAGCCGCCTTCAAATCTGAAAGCCATTTTGAAGTAAATTCGGAAAATCAAATCGCAAATTAGCAAGTACAAGCAGCAATCAAAATGCAAACTGCTGTACAAATTTCTGAATTTCTCCATGATGAGCAAAAGCCAAAATCAGAGCAGCAAAGTAGCGTTCTTCAAGAAAGCATACGCATGCAAAGGAATGATCTGCAATCTGAAATTTACAATGAGCATAATGCACAAGAGCTCTCAAACAGAGACAATTTTAAATGCATTGTTTCAGGTTCACATTTTTCCCTTTATCCTGATATTTTTAATGATAGTAATTTTTCTCCTCTTAGTATCAATGATATTGCAGAAATTAAAGAGGATGATTTAAATGAATTACCATTAAATTTTTATCAAGATAAAGAAACAATTATTGATCATTCTTTTGCCACCAATGAACATGAAATTCTTGTTCCACCTTGTTTGGATATATTGGATGAGATAGAAGGGAATTGTAGAGAATATTGTGAAGTTATTTATGATAATTACTCTGACATTGAGGATGTTGATTTCTATTATTCTCAAGAGAATCCTCATGATAAAATTCAAATCACATCTGAGGATGAAGAACGCTTCAATTTAGGAATTATCTCAACTAATCCTCATTTTAGAGCAGCAAATTATCTTCATGATTTCACCATTCAAGAAAACATTCCAATCTATGATTCATATCATAATCAAACTCCCATTCCTATTCATAATCATAATTCGTTTTCTATTTCACAAGTTGGAATTCGAAATTACCCAAATTTCATAATTCCAGCCAATCCTTGTGAAAGAGAAATTATTTCAAAACAATCCCAATTGTGCTGTAACATTAGTTGTACAAATAGTGATTTCATTTTAGTTTTTCTTTCACAGCTATTTTGTTTATACTTAGATTTATTTTCTGATTTTATTTTGCAAAATTTTCACATTTTTCGCTGGCATATTGAACACCTTACTATCAAACACTCAATTGATGCATTGCCCAATTGGGAAATTCAAGTTTCATATTATAATCATCAGCATCAAAAGATATCAATATTTCAATTTCAATCAATGCTAATGTTTCATCAAAATCTTCTATTTTTTCAAAGGCAATGTCAACAAGAAAATGTATTTTTGCAATCTGGCCAGCAATGCAATTCAATTAATAATTTTCCATTTTATTTGAAAGATTTCCATCCATTTTTCATTAATTCATTTGAAAAATATTTGGAAATTTTTCTCTCAAAGGAAATTGTTAATAGCTTAACATTTGTACATAACACTAACAATTTTTTCCAGGCCTTTGAATTTGAAAATTCATATCCACAATTCGGCCTGTCATCTCCTCTTTTGAACGTTTCCCAATCATTAATGAAAATCCATCCAGATTTTTATGATCCAATTGGTAGTCAATTGGAAAGGAAATTTCAAGAGAAAGAGATTTTGATTAAGTTCCTAACAATAACTGTACATTCTGATTTCATATTTATTTTCCTTAGTTTATTTAGATTTGTATTTTTATTACTAACATTTGAACTGTACATAAACGCAGCAATTAAAATGAGAAAATGGCTACACTGGAAATATGACTATACCTAGTCATTTTCATGTATATGGTTAGAATAGGAGTAGAATTAATTTAGTTAGTTTATTTTGTATAGTTAATTTGTTTTTAACAGTTTTGTAGATTAAAAAAATAAAACAAAGCAATCAGCCTTCTCATGCATGTTCACTGAAACATTTTCTCCTTATCAGAAACTTTTAATTCTTGCTTGCCTTTTAAAATTTCTTGCAGCAATACCTCTACTCTACTTATTTTGAATAATGTCTTGATTAAATTCAATTGAGGTTGCACTTGGCATCGATCGCCTCAAAGCCATTTTTCTTCATTTCAAGATTTTCTTCTAAGATTTTCTTTTAAAATTTATATGATAAAGGTTGAAGATATAAAAGCTTCATGATCTCATTATCCCATGAAATGTATGACTGTCTATGATAAGCTTAATTTTAATTCCATCATTATTAGTCAGTCCAATCTTTCACGGTAATCATATGAAGTTCATATTATCTTCCTCGGAATTTGCCATAAGCTGATCTTAAGGATGTCCATTTTGCCAAGTGCACACATTCAAATCTGTTTTGACATTTTTCCTCAATTAGTGGCTTTATCCCATTCTGATCTTTAGTTTATTATTTGATGCTACAATACGCATCATATTTATTTACTAAAGACATTATTAAACAGTCACTATAGCAATACAGATTTTTTTTTTTCAAGCTAATTCGGAATGAGCAAAGGTAATAAATTGTTGTTTCAATTTGAAAGGGAAGACTATTTTCATATTTATTTCTGGTAAATTCTATATTTCCTGAACATGAATAAACAGATCTTATTTAGGCTGATTGCACACTTAGATTTAGAATAAATAATGAGATGATTTTAAACGAAGGGAAATTTTGATAAATCAAAGGAAGAATTTGAAGATTCATAAGGTAAAATTTGCAGACAATTTCCTTTCAGGTACGCATTTGCAAGTTCATTCTCATCTCTTATTAGTTTCTCTTTTCTTTAGTTTATTTTTTTTATTTGTGTTATGTTTTATTTGCAGGTTTTCATTCGTTTTCGAAACTTGAAGTAAGCAGCAAACCCATTTCAAAATGCAACAGATTCAGGGAAATTTTATTTTTGATTCATCAGAATTTGAACATTCTTTAACTTTGCTTTTATTCACTTAGAAAAAACACAATTGAAATTTCAAGGAATATCATAAGACCATTCGCATCATAAGATTTCATCGGAAGTAGTTCTTAGCATTTCTTTTGATAACAAATCGTTCATAAAATACCTCTGATGTATTATCTTACTCATATGCCATATCTCATTTCGCATATCGGAGCTTTGCAGTTGAAGTATACTTCCATTATCATGAATCGCCAATCTCCGATAATCGACTTTACCGATATTACGATGAACACATAATTCCGGACCCAATATGAAATTCAAATCAAATTCATATAAATATCGCGTCCGTTCAATCGCAATAAAAGTAAGGGCATAATTTTAAAAGGGCCGATGTCTCGGATCCGATATGTTATTGAAATCCCATCATAAAGTTATCGGGTCCACTCTTCATCGCATATCAGCGTATCGAGAATGGTTACATCATGTGCTCAAGATTGCCGATTGCGCCGATTGCCGATCGCCGATTAGCCACGACATTCATCGCACATCGGCATCGCAGGAATCATATTGTGTGACATCGGGTGCTTAAGATTGCCGATCGCCGATTAGTTATGTCATCCATCGCATCGCCGATATCGCAATCGCTTCCTTGCATTTTTATTTATGGCCATATCATTATTCTGAATCTGCGATGCGCGATGTCCAAAGTACAAATCGCAAGATACGGTGTGCGATGTGCAATTTGTGACATAACTGTCCCCGATCCCTGATTTAATATTTCTTTAATGATGCGATCGCTCTATCTCATAGCACAACTTCTCATCGCATATTTTCATATCGGCGATTCGCCATTGCAACCTTTGATGCAAGAACTTCCAATGCATGCCTCTAAGCCGTTAAAATTTAATCAATATATGGCATAGCAATAAAATGGAAGTCTTGCAAATTAAACTTAAAGCATGATGAAGAAACATGTTGTGTGGATCATCCGATGAGGCGATGTGTTAAAGCGAGCTTGGGTAACCACTATGGTAAAAAGGCAATTGATGACAAATTTGCAGGATACAAAAATCATTTCAATTTCTCATACATTTTAGTTTTAAATATATAATTCCATAATTAAAAAATGGAATTCAAGACCTTTATCTTCATATTTAAAATTTTATTATCTTGGATTTGGTCTTGATTCTGGACAATTTATCTAATCATGGAGTTTATATGAAACTTATAATATTTTGAGGAATAGTCATTACTGCAAATTCTCATTCTCATCTCTGATGCATTTCTTTTAATTTCAATTCCCTTGAACACTAAGCATTCCATTTTTACATTTTACTGCTTGCTTTAGTTTAAATAAAATAAACAATGATTTTGGGTTATAGGATTTTGGTTAGTTTGACTTCTTTATGTTTTTAATGATAATTAAAATAAAAAGTCAGCTAGTTTGGAGAAACTGATACCTTTCAGGTAAGATAAAATAAAATTATCCAATGGTAAGATTCATGTACCCACTTTCATTAATTTCCATTTCGTTACTTTAGTTTCAGTTTTATTTTTGCTGATATAAAAAAATCTGTTTTGCAGTTCTCCATTTGAAGCTTTCAATCCTCTGTCGAATCAGATTTTCGAAGTCTTATACTCTTCTCCTGGCTTTATTTCAAGAAGCAGCGATAATCTTCATCAAAACAGCTATACCAGGAAGTTTATGAACCTTTAGTTTGTTTCTTTAAGCATTCCTTTTATTAGAAAATTATTTAGATGATGCTTTGAGTACGGTAGATACAACGATGCGTCCATCGGTACTACTATGGTCCCTAACTTCATTTCCCTGCTCATTGATCAGATGAGAGGTACTTCCCATGAGTCCCAGACTGCATGGGTAGGATGCCTCGACAGGAGAACTAATCAATCCTGTCCTCACAGGAGAGCACATCAATCCTGCTACAATCGCTGTGGAGAACACATCAATCGAGGCTGCCATGGAGAATACATCAATCCAGGCCTCACCGGAGAACTAATCATCCTGCTACACAGGAGAGCGAATCATCCTGTTCCACAAGAGAGCGAATCATCTTATCCCACAAGAGAGAAAATCATCTTGTTCCAGTGTGCACCACCAGGGGAGGGTGAGTCACCCTGTGGTCATATGTTGCTCCAGTAGGAACCGCAAGCCCTCAGAGCTCCCAGAGCTCAATGTATGCAACATGCAGGACCCTTGTACAAGGGTTTCTTGCCGACTCCAAGTCATTTGGGAAAATCACAGATTAGATCTTTCCTCAGGGCTTTGACAAGGTGTATCAACCTGTACATCATCTTAATGTGATGGAGCTTCCTTGCTCATCGACTTACCATATCCCAGATGATGTCTATCTGCTAGAGCAATTGACGAATATGGGATTCCTCAATAATCGAATCCCACCTCTGGTTGTTACAGAGAATCACAATGGTATCCAATGTAAATCCAAACAACTCACTGAAGAGCCTTCGCAACCAGACTGCCTCACACGAGGTTATGCTAGCAATAATATATCCTGCTTTGGCGATGCTCAAAGCCACCGACTTCTACTTCCTGCTCATCTAGGATATCAAAGCAGATCCCAAGTTGAAACAGTACCCGGAAGTGCTCTTACAGTCCACCACACTGCCTGCCCAATCAACATTAGTATATCCAAGTAGTCTCACATCTCCGGCAGTGTATCTTAATCCATGAGAGATTGTGTCCTGAAGACATCTCAGAAGATTCCTGGCATCAATCCAGTGAGGCTGAACCAAATATGAGCTCACAATGCTAACTGCAAAACATATGTTCGGACGGAGGTTCACCAAGAACATCAATGTGAATGAGTTTTTGAAACTCAGAGGCATTTCCCAATTCTGGTCCGACATCACTACCATATAACTTCTAAAAGTTAAGATCCTCGAGGTAGTCACAGGCTTACAGTCCATCATACCGAATCTTTCCAATATCTTTACCACATATTTTCCTTGAGATAGGAAAATTTCCCTTGGCTTCTGCCATACTTCAAGTCCTTGGTCCTTCATTTCAAATTCAAAAGCCAACTCCCTCTTACATTTGTGAATGAGAGGGTCTGCACCTATTAGAAATAGGTCATCCACATACAGCACCAGTATGAGAGGCTTGTCATCTTCAACCTTAAAGTAAAGGTTAGGATCAGCTTCACTCCTAGTGAATCCCAGCTTCGTCAAGTAGCTGTCGGTCGTCTCATACCATGCTTGGGGTGCTTTCTTCAGCCCATAGAGATACTTCTTCAACCTGCATACATGAGATTTTTGATCATAAATTTCAAATCCTTTGGGTTGCTCCATGTAGAACTCTTCTTTGATCGAGTTGTGTAAGAACGCAGTCTTGACATCTATCTGATGTAGGTTCCATCCTTGTGAAGTGACAAGGGCTATGATCGAGCGGATGGTCATATATCTGGCAACAGGTGCAAATATCACATCATAGTCTATACCTTCCTTTTGGAAGAAACCACGAGCAACAAAACGAGCCTTAAAATTTTATGAACTTCCATCTGCTGCATGCTTTATCGTGTAAAGCCATTTGGGAGTAACAACTATCTTGTCCTAGGGTCTGGGAACTACTTCCCAAACATCATTCTTCATGATAGACTCATATTCTTTAGTCATAGCGTCCTTCCATACTTGATGCTTGACGACATCTGAGAATGATGAAGGCTTATTTTGTATGATCGTGCTCATGATGGTCAGGTATCCCTGATACCTATTAGGTTTCTTACTTTCACGAAAGGTTCCTCGGGGTGCAGCATGTCCTTCAGCATCATCAAGTAGCCCCCTAAGCAATGAAGGCCTCTTCCTAGAAGAGGAAGGCTCATGTGGAGGAGGATCAATCGAATCCATGGGTTCTTCTACATTACGCATTGAATCATCATCCTTTTCTTTCGGTTCCCTGGTGTCGGCTTCTTGAGAGCTCCTCAAAGTCAAAAGATTGTTCACCTTGCTAAGAGCCATATCTTCGTCAAAGGTGACATCATGACTAATTACGACTTCCCTTTGACCGGCTACATAGATTCTATAGCCTTTATTATTTTCACCATAGCCCACGAAAATTCCCTTCTTTCCAGATGCACCCAATTTATTTCTTTTCTCTTTCGGCACATGAAAATATACAGGGCTTCCAAAAATTCTAAAATGAGAAACATTAGGTTTCTTACCGGTGAACTTTTCTTCAGGAATCTTGGAACCCAATTCTTGATGAGGGCATCGATTTTGTACATATATGACAGTGTTTTTAGTTTTAGCCCATAGAAACTTCGGAAGTCTTTGATCATGTAGCATGGCCCGGATAGCTTCCACAATCGTGCGGTTCTTCCTTCCGGCCACACCATTCTGCTCAAGAGTACGTGGTGTAGTAGTCTCACTCTTAATGCCAGCCTCAAATATGCCTGAGTGAACCGACTGTAATATATCAGAGGTCTTGCTTTGGCTTGAGGGGAATGGTCCCCTTTTGAGCTTTCCTTTGGCACATCTCGGACATACACCTTCTTTCTCTACTTGGAATTCGGGCATCCCTGTTACCATCTGTCTTACATCGGGTAGAGCTTTGTAATAAAGGTGGGAAAACCTCTGATGCCAAAGTTTGGACTGAAGAGTTGTGTCACAAGACATGACACCTAGCGGACTTCCATCGACCTGATATAATGAATCAACACTAAACCCAAGAGTAAAGGCATCTTTAACATTATTTTTCCATATACATACCTTGCCATTGCTGAAGGTTACCTTGTAGCCTTTGTTTTCCATTGCCGAGATAGACACTAGGTTCTTTTGAGGTCAGGTGCATTTAATACATCCTGGACTTTCTAGCCTTCTTGAATGGTTGTCCTCTTCCTCGATCCCCAGCTCTCCTCTTACCTTTGCTGTTGAATTTGTCATTCCTTTGATTTTCCATCAGAGGGATTTTGATCATTGTCCCGGTGTGAGTCCTTTCTATCAGGGCACTCCCTTGCATAGTGACCTGCTTTATCGCATATGTAACATCATCCTTTTCTTCCACCCTTAGGTCTAGCCTTTCCTTTTGATTTAATCCTGGAATTATTTCTTTTCTTAGCATGAGAAGAAAAGGCAGCTATAGGACCTTTAGGCATGGGCATTTCTTGCTCTTCTTCCCTTGTTTCTTCTTGAATGCATCTAGCCATTAATTCCTCGAAACCAGGAATTACATTATAGTTCAGAAGAGTAGTCCTGAACACGTACCATTCGTATGGTAATCCTCCAAGAGTCGTGAGTGCCATTTCCCAGTCTATTGTAGATTTCCTTGGAGGTGTCCAGTTCAGAGATGTAGGCCACCAAGTGCTTGTCGATAGAGTCGTGGATGATCTTCTATTTTGACTTCTTCGGTTTCCATTTATTCCATGCAGCAGCGGATGCATTTGATGGAGGCTCAACAATATTGCCTCTTACATGGTCTAGCACTCCTGGATCTTCTAGGGTTAGATCGATAGACATCTTCCATGCGTGATAGTCATCTTTCTCACGGAGCTTGTCTTCGGCAGGATGTTGAGGACCCCATAGTTCTTTTAGGATAGCCTTGCCAATCTTCTCTTCGATGATTGCTCTTGCTCTTGCTCGGGCTTTGTCTTCACCTCAGCTCTGATACCATGTTAAGTTATGGTATGTTCTATGCTTATAACAGTTTACTTCTTTTTCTTATTATATTCCATAGATTAGCAATCACATGTACATAAAGTAAAGTGCAGATAGAACATTAAACGATCAACAGAAAACAAGCCAAGACAAGAGACACAAGATGTGGCGGCTAGCCAGTGACAAACCCCACAATGTGTGGGGAAACCCTTTGATCAAATCTTCTTTTATCTTCAATAATTCAGCAGAGAGAAATAGTACAATAAATCTGATTCATATCAGCAGTAGCAAACCCTAGATCAGCAACATTAGCATTAGCAGCTTCATTATCAAACTAGGGAAGACGATATCTCACAAACCGATCGTCGGATTGACTTCATTCCAACACCAAAAGTTCCAGCTTCCAGAGGAGGTTCAGATGAACCTACAGCGCAGTTCAGATGAGGAGATCTTCTAGGCCACGTAGGTAAATCTTTACTTCTGCAATTGCAACGTCAGTTTCAGCAGTTTCCGGCTTCAAACTAGGGCAATCGATATCTTGCAAACTGTTTGTCGGATTGACCTCATTCCACCACCAAAAGTTGTGGCTTTCAGAGGAGGTTCAGATGAACCTACAACGCAGTTCCAAAGAGGAGATCTTCTAGGCCATGCAAGTCAATCTTTACTTCTGCAGTTGCAGCTTCAGTTTCAGCAGTTTTCGGCTTCAAACTAGGGTAGTCGATATCTTGCAAACTGTTCATCGGATTGACTTCATTCCACCACCAAAAGTTGTGGCTTTCAGAGGAGGTTCAGATGAACCTACAGTGCAGTTCCAAAGAGGAGATCTTCTAGGCCACGCAAGTCAATCTTTACTTCTGTAGTTGCAGCTTCAAATTCAACAGCTTCTGGCTTCACATGTTTGAGAGAGAGACCCATTTCAGCGCAGTAGAGAAGAGACTCATTTCTGCGTAGTAGAGAGAGAGAGAGAGAGAGAGAGATGTGATGAGATGAGTGAGTCCAAATGAGGAAAAGTCCTTTGATATTTATATACAACGTTGGTGGGTGAATAGATGCGACTGTTGGGCTTCTGAGCCTACATGAGTTGTAGGTCGGCTTGATAATAATTCCATAATCAAAATAAATTCATATCTCCATGAATACTTATCAGAATCGGATGATCTTTATATCAATCCTACACCTCTCGACGAGAGGAATCTAATAAAAATAGTATCAGCCATGAATAAGATGACCCACATGAAGTTTTTCCCTGGTTGCCAATTTTAACACAACGTTCACAGAAATCACCCGATTATCCTTCCCATATACACAACGTTCACAGAAATCAAAATCCAGAGAGAAATTAGACATACCTTCTACCATACCATTACCATGAAGTATTTAAAGGCCCTTCTCTCCTATATGTCCAAGCCTTTGATGCCATAACATGGTATTTTCTACAAAGACCACTAGATTTTCTGCTCCACTTCCAGGAACCACAGAACTATTGCACCCATCAATAAAAATACTTCATAACCTTGTACAAAGTTACAATCCAAACTCCCTGCATCAATACAAATTCTCCCCAAACCGTCTTATAGGTATATTTATCGAACATTGTTTTTACACCTGCATCACCCATCTTCTTTACATAAATCATATTTCTGGCCAATGCAGGAATATGCAGAACACCCGGAAGTGTTCTAATCCTTCCACCTTGCAACTTCATCTTTACTTTTCCACGTTTGACGATTTGAGCCTTCCTTTCATCCTCTAAGAAGACATCACCACCATCATATTTCTCGTACTTGCATAACCACTCCCTATGCGGAGTGAAGTGAAAGGATGCACCTGATTCAATCAACCATGCCTCATGATCTACATGTGTACTTGAAGAAGAATCCAAGTACACATCGCCACCCTCATCTGAGGTGGTTTTTGCCTTAGCAAAAGGAGCATCATCAGATCCATTTCCTTTCTAAGGAGCTTTAGATCTATAGTCCCTTTTGAAGTGCCCTTCCTTTCCGCATTTCCAACACACCTTTACAGGTTTTCTTGGAGATTTAGATCTCCCTCTAGATTTAAATATCCCACTCGAGGACTTATTTTTGTTTATGTTATGGAATTTTCCTCGTACAGACAAGGCATCTCCATTTTGGCCCACCATATTTTTCCGTCTCATCTCTTCCGACAGCAAGGATGAGACTATTTCATCAAACTTCAAGGTAGTTGTATTGCTACCTATTGCAACAACCAAAATATCCCATGAATTTGGTAGAGAATACAAACAACTAATGCACTCGTAAATTTTAATATCAATAAATAACAACTAGCGTACCACAATATTAAAGGTGTTTAAATTCTCTATCACCGAGTCTCCATCCTTCATCCTCAAGTTATACATCTTTTTCCATAGGAATAGTTTGCTCACCAGAGACTTAGATTGGTACAAAGTACCTAACTTGTTCCACAAAGCCTTCTTCGTAGCTTCCTCTGATACATTCAACAATATTGAATCTAACATACACAATTGTATTGTTCTCTTTTCTTTCTTATCCAAATTCACCAAGTGTTCATCTAACCTTGTTGTTGGTTTAGTACCCGGAGCTACCACGATCCATTGATATTAATCTACCACCAGATCCTCCATCTTGTGTTTCCATAACTCGAAACACTGACCATTAAATTTTTCGATCTCCATCTTTCCATTGCTCGCCATCTTCTTTCATTGGAAGAATTGATCTCGAAATATCCCAGTGAACAGGGTCCACCATAGGCCTGAGCAAAACCCCTCAGCAACAAAGGTGTCCCCTTGAAGCTAAAACAACTTTGATACCAAATGTAGATTTTAACCCTTTACATAAATTACCTGTAGACGAATTCTAAAAACATAAAATAAACAATGATGAGAATATGAAACAAATACATAGAGATTTTCCCCTGGATCCAAAAACTGAGACTACCAGATTGATTTTTCATTATGTTCCTTTCTATGTTACAATACATATATATACATGCTGAAGTATTCATAAACCCTAACCCATTAACCCAAGATTAGAACATAATCGTAGTTCCCTTGATCGAATCTACAAAATACCATGGGAAGAAAACCATCATGCCCAAAACCATGTGTAAAGCCAATGCACAAAACCATAGGTAGGTCTACCCAGATAATATAAGGTCCAAAAGAAAATTCCTAGGGCATTGCCTTGGACCTCATTCAAGGCAGCTACCTCCCCCCTCAAACCCTTGGACAGGGGGGCTACTCCCCCATTCTTGCACCCAAAAAATCGAACAGGGGGTTGTCGCCCCCCTACGCATGCAACTTGTTGTGGAAAGAATATAACACACACCCAACACCTTCAGCTTCTCAAACAAGTCATGAATCCTAAACAATGGATACCTGTTCTTAATCATCATCTTGTTCAATTTCTTGTAATCAAAACAAAAACTAAGATTACTATCCTTTTTCTTCACGAATAGTACTGGTTCATCCCAAGGTGACACACTTGGACCGATGTATCCCTTGTCTAACATTTCCATCAACTGAAACTTAAGTTCTACTACTTCTCCTGCTACCAACTCAATAGAGAAGTCCAATTCCCTGTGAGGTGGAAACTCTGAAATGTCTGTTGGGAACACATTCTCAAACTAATGTAAAACCAGGCACCTCTTGAATACCTTCACATCCTCAACATCCTTACCTTTATCACTGGAAATATGTACTAAAAATAATACACATCCTTTCTCGCGACTACGCTTTTCATGCATAGTTGTAATCATTCTAACTAATGTCACCTTCTTCTTACCTTGCAAAATTCCTTTTTCTCCATTATCATCGAAGCGCTCAATAGAATTTTCATAACAATCCAACTTAGTCCTGTGAAGATATAACCAATCCATACCCATAAGCATATTGTATGATCCCAATGGAAGTACATTTAAATGTGATGACGTAAGCATACCATTCAACTCTAATTCACAAGCTCTTACCTAATTATGAACTCTTTTCTTAGTTCCTGTAACCAACTGCAGTAACCAAGAATTTGCAAGCACTTCTTTATTCTAACCACACTTATCCATGAGGTTAGGATTAACATAACTATAATTAGATACAGGGTCAATCAAAATAGAAACAACTTGATCACAAAGCTTAATGTCCATCTCATTAATATATGCATAGTGATCTACATGCCTATTATCCAATGCCGCATAAATCAAGGAATACTCTGTCCAACATCCCCTACTTGTTGTGCCTCTTGAGCATTGTAGATCTGTGGTCTTCAACCCTGATGGTGTAAGAAAGCTCTCCTGTAATGATCCTTGCCACAATTTTAATGCTATAAAGGATTCCTTCCATCACCCGTGTTATGCTCCTCTGACTGAAATCCCTGTCCTCTCTAAGATGCATTTAACTTCTTGTGTGGCACTGCATTCTCTTTGTTACTTGTGTCATGTAGTCTTCCTCACTTCATATCCCATTTTCCCTTAGTCTCTTCATTACCTTTGCAATCATGTTTATATTCAAACATGCACTTTGATTGCTCATAACAATGCTTCAACTTTCTAATGGCTTCCTCCAGCAATATGGCTCATCAAACTCAATCCTTTCTTTGAACAATATTGGAAACCCATTGGTGAATCTCTCAATATTCACTTTCTCCTCCTTAATATAAGGCACATACCTCAACAAATCTAAGAATATATTAATATACTCCTCATCGGTCATAGGTCCCATCTTTAGCTCATAAAATTCCTCCACCTTGTCATCAAATTATCACTCAAATAGATACTTCTTCCTAAACATTCTTTCAAACTCACTCCAAGTCAACTCCTCTTCCCGAATTCCTCTGAAATTCTTCATTTCTTCCCACCAAATTTATTCTTTACCTTTAATATTGAAGGTATCTATCCTAACTTAATGTTTCCTGAATAGTCATGCAATCTGAAGAATTTATTCATCTCAAGAAACCAAGCTTCTACATCCTATGACTTCTTGATTTCTCTGTCAAATGTAGGTGGCTTTGCTTTCTTGAAATTTTATGTAAAATATTGCTTCTCACTCCTTCTATACGGGTGATGATGGTGAAGATGATGTTGTCTCTCTGAACCAAAACCAGCATAGAACCCATGGTCACTACCCCTCTAGTCATGTGTATATAGAAATATGTGATCTCTAATTGAATCCTCTTTATCCAACCTATGTCTTGATCGAGACATGCTTCCATATGCACCATTTGTCATTTCCTCCTATCCATGACTAATGCTAAGTGGTATTTGTCTATGCAAAGATGATAAACTCTCAAGAATCACTACATTGACCTATGCTTGCTTCTCCTATGCCCTAGCAATTCTTTCCTATCACTCAATGATCATATCATTGTTTGAATGATCATATCATTATGATCTCTTCTTTCAAAAGTCTTATCAATGTATCTTATTTGTGAGGGGAGTACTCATCACCATGTTGCTCATTTGATATGTAGGGAGGATCACATGAAATGTAGTCCACCATTTTTCTTTCCATATTTGATCTTCTTCTTGCAAACATGCTATGTTAGATAAACGAAATATAACCACAATCAAAAGTACCTCAATGAAGTTTAGTGGGGGGAAATATCGCCTGCAAGATCAATCTAGATTAGCATAACATAGGTATATATATATATACATATATATATATACATATACATATACATATACATATACATATACATATACATATACATATATATATATAATGAAATCATCATATCAATCATCTCAACATTAACATCATCACTTCTACATTATGACACAACTGCAATAATGACCATCACCATGCAAGCACATATACAACCTACATGCATGCATGACAAACACATTTTGCTAATCCAATCAAAGTGTTGGACCTGAGAGCTATGATACCATTCTGTAACCAACCCTCCCATATCCACTTAATTTCACCATCCTTCCAGGGTAAACATGAGAGGAAGAGCTACTACGACATGACTCAAATTCCTAGGTACAGTTAAGGAAGTGGAATTGACAAACCGAAACTTTAATGACCTTCCTTAGGAGCTATAGGTATAACAACCCTGGTGAAAATTCCATGTAATAAAAGTAAATGAAGGAAAAATAATAACCACTGATGACAGGACACTTATTCCAAGATAAATGTTGGGCAAAATCCTAGTGATGGGAATCACTTATGATTATTTATGGCTAAGGAAATTGGCAAAGGAAATGGCTAAGGCTTTGGAAAGGAAAAATGGAATTTTGGGACATTTATTTATGAAAATAATGGAAATTAGGAGAAAAGGGAGGTGAAAGGTCACAGGTTGAATGTGAGGAGGAAAGTGAAGGAAAATAATTGAAAATGAAGAAAATAAAGGCATCATTCATAAAAATACTTATGGGATCACTTGGTAACCTTTTGTCAGTTCAGTTTTGGAGCTCTCTCATTACTCTCTCCCTCTCTCGCGCTCTTGGAGACTTAGAGTTTTCTTGGAGCACTCTTGGTGGGTGTGGTTGTTATGAAACCAGCTCAAGAAAAGATAGAAAAGATAGATCAACGCCTTAGAATTCAGCCTCTTCGAGGGGGCAACCTCCTTTACATTACATAAATGAACAATTCTTGGATGATACAAATGACAAAACCTCCTTTCTATTTATAGGAGTCTAAGGAGTCACAATATAATCCAGCCGACCTAACAATAATAATATAAAGCCACAAAAATAACAATAGAGGGATTCTATGGGCACATTAATAACAATATGGGGGCAATGGGGGCACAACAATATAAATAAGGGGTATAACGACAATAGTAATGGGGTAATCACTAGTATTATAGGGACCCAACATGCCCCTCTCCTTCAAAAAAGTGTTGTCCTCAACGCTTGAGTAGTTCTGGATACTTTTGCATAAAATTCTCATCCTCCCATGTGGAATCTTCAGCGGATAAGTTCTTCCACTTGATAAGGTACTCTGAAATTGATCGATTTCGTAGCTGTCGAGTTCTTGTTTCTATAACTGCTTCCGGTTCCAATATAATTTTTCCTTCCTCATCAAGTTCTAGCAATATTGTTTGAACTGGGAGCTTGTCGCCTATAACCTTCTTTAAGCATGAAACATGGAAAACTGGGTGCAATCGAGAAGCTGCAGGAAGCTCCAATTTGTATGCCATAGTACCAATCTTTTGCAACACCTTGTATGGACCATAATACTTTGGTGATAATTTATTATCCTTCTTAGCTTGCTTGAGGGACATTTGCTTATATGGTTGTAGCCGTAGGAATACCCAATCACCTACATCAAAACTTCTTTCACTGCGATGTTGATCTGCCTGTTGTTTCATTCTATTCTGTGCCAACACGAGGTTATCCTTTAAGAGTTGGAGGACTTGTTGTTGATGTTCGATGTGATGTTCCACTGCCTGAACCTTAGAATTTTCTCTTAAATAAGATGTGATGGATGGTGGTTGATACCCATAAAGTGCCATAAATGGGGTCATTTTTGTTGCTGTATGAAAGGAAGTGTTATACCACCATTCAGCCAGAGGCAAGCATTTGACCCATTGTGTCTGTTTATCAGATACAAAGCAACGAAGATATCCTTCCAAACATTTGTTTACTATCTCAGTTTGCCCATCAGATTGAGGATGATAAGATGAGCTATGAGCTAACTGAGTACCAAGACAAGAAAATAATTATGTCCAAAAATTTCCAGTGAAAATGGGATCTCTATCACTTACAATAATCTTTGGGTTTCCATGTAGCTTTTGAATTGTTTCCATAAATGCAGTAGAAACTGTACTGGCTTTAATTGGATGTGATAATGCACAAAAGTGTGCATACTTGGTAAGTCTGTCAACTACCACCATGATGACACTCTTTCCCTCAGACTTGGGTAAACCTGTGATAAAATCCATTGATACCTCCTCCCAACGTTGGCTTGGAATGGATAAAGGTTGTAATAGACCCGGTGTCTTAATTGTTTCAACTTTATTTTGTTGGCAAACCAAACATTCTACCTCAAACTTTTGAATATCTGATTTAAGGCCATCCCAAAAAAATTCCTTCTTAACCCTGTGGTAAGTTTTTAAAAATACTGAGTGCCCTCCTAAGGGAGAAGTGTGCAATTCCATAAGAATCTTTTGTTTTAGCTGGGAATTCTTACAGAGGTATAAGCGATCTTTGTACCATAACGAATCATTTTTCCAGCTAAATGTATCAGACGTACTGGAATCTTGTTGTAGCTTTCGAATAAGTGCCCACACTTCTTCGTCATTCTTCCATTCCTCCCTTGCTTCATTTATCCAATCTGGTTGGATGATAGAAATAGCGCACAACAATGCTTCCACATCCTCATCCTTCCTTGAGAGTGCATCTGCCACCACATTTTGCTTCCCTTTTTTGTAGATGATTTCAAAGTCATAACCCAACATCTTTGTGACCTACTTTTGTTGCTCTTCAGAGGATAATCTTTGTTCTAAAAATTATTTAAGGCTATCATGATCCGTTTTTACCTTGAAGTGTCTTCCCATTAGGTAGGGTCGCCATTTCCTAAGTGCATGGAGTATTGCCAACATTTCCTTCTCATAAATAGCTTTGCTTAGAAAATTTCCCTTGATTGGACGACTTTCAAAAGCAATGGGTCTTTCATCTTGCATTAGAACAGCACCAATTCCATTTCCTGAAGCATCACATTCCACAATAAAGGTTTCTGTGAAGTCCGGTGTAGCTAAGACCGGTGCTTGGCACATTGCCTCTTTAAGATGTTCAAAGGCCTTTGTTGCTTCCGGAGTCCATGAAAATGCATCTTTCTTCAATAATGTCGTTAGAGGTGCTACTATTCTCCCATAAGTCTTAACAAACTTGCGATAATACCCTGTCAACCCAAGAAATCTGCACAAATGCTTTATGGATGTGGGGATTTTCCATTCCTTAATGGCTTTAATTTTGGTAGGGTCTACCTTAACTCCTTCATGAGATACAATATGACCCAAATATTCCACCTCCTGGACTCCAAAGAAACATTTGGATCTTTTGGCATATAATTGTTTCTCCTCCAATAGTTGTAGCACCCTGTCAACATGTTCAACATGATCCTTCCAAGACTTGCTGTAGATAAGTATATCATCAAAAAATACTAACACAAATTTTCTAAGGAATGGTTTGAAAATTGAATTCATCAAACCTTGAAATGTTGAAGGTGCATTGGTAAGGCCAAAAGGCATGACCAAAAATTCATAATGACCCTCATGAGTTCTAAATGCCGTTTTCGGAATGTCTTCAATCTTCATTCTGATTTGATGATATCCTGAACGAAGATCCAACTTGGTGAAGTAAATTGATCCATGCAATTCATCCAGTAATTCATCAATGACAGGAATGGGGAACTTATCTTTAATAGTGAGCTTGTTGAGCTCCCTATAATCCGGACACATGCGCCATGATCCATCCTTCTTGTGCACCAATACTACTGGAGCAGAGAAAGAACTTTGACTCGGTTGAATTATACCAGCCTCTAGCATTTCTGCAACCATACGTTCAATTTCACTTTTTTGGACATAGGGATATCTGTACTGCCTGATGTTTGGAGGAACACTTCCTGGAATCAGATGAATAGCATGATCATGATCACGCATAGGTGGGAGACCTTTGGGAGTCTCAAATACCTTAGAATGATTGTCCAGGACTTTTTGGAGATCTGGAGAAATAGATGATTCTAATGTGGAAACATCTAGTGAACATAATTGTGCAATTACACCCCTTTGCTCCTTTTTTAGAAGCTTTGTCATACCATTAGAGCTGATTATCTTTCCTGGTTTCCCTACAATACCCCTTAATTCAACTTCCTTTCCTTCTGTAGAAAATTTGATGAAAAGTTCTTGAAAATTAAAAGCTATTGTACCCAAGGATTGTAGCCATTGGACTCCTAGTACAACATCAGCACCTCCCATTGGAATGGAAAGCATTGGGCTAGTCAATACATATTCTCCCATGGATAGCTTGATATTATGGCACTTTCCAGAGCAATTTTTTGTTCCTCCATTTGCAATCATCACTTGACACTCTGGTGCTGGATATAGGAAGCAATTCAATTCTTTTGCTACCCTACAATGAATAAAATTGTGGGTGCTTCCTGAATCAATCAACACTATCACCTTTTTCTTCTTGATTTGTCCTTCTATCTTGATGGTTTGAGGAGTGGTAATTCCTGCCAATGCATTACAAGATATGGTCGGATTTATTTGTTCTTCATCTAGGCTTTGTTCCTGGAGCATATCCTGTTCTTTTGACCTTTCTTTCTCCTTTCCTTATTCCTCTTCACAATCTATGTAGAATAATTTCTTCTCAGCACACTTATGACCTTTAGTGTATTTTCTATCACAACTATAACAAAGCCCTTTTGCTCTTTTTTCTTCCAATTGTTGTGGTGTCAACCTTATAGGTTGTGGAAGACTAGGGGCAACTGCACTTCCGTCTTTATAGTTGTGAGTGGTATGCTTCCTGGTTGCCATAATTTTGCTTTCCATTTTTCTTGCTAACCTGAATGCCTTCTCTAATGAATCAGGTTCCCAAAGTCGAACATCATGTTGGATATTATCTTTTAAAGACCCCATGAACACATCAATCCTATGCTGCTCTGGAATATCTTTTACCCTTATGTTCAATTTTTGGAACTCCTCAATGTGCTCCATTATTGAACCCTTTTGTTTGAGACTTATCAATTGGCTAAAAAAAGTGTTGCTTTTTGTATCCTCATAATGTGCTATCAATTCTTCCGTAAAAATTGCCCAAGTGATAAATTGTTTACGAGAGCAAAGCCATTGATACCATACAAACTGATTTGGTTCCAAATATAAAGTTGCCATACGTACCTTTTGTGTGTTTTGCACATTATTGAGATCGAAGAACTGCTCCATCTGTAATATCCATGTGGCGGGATCCTTGCCATCAAACTTCCTCATATCAATTTTTGGAATATGGTGGGTCTTCGATCCAACATTAGAGTCTATGGAATCATGATTAACATTTCTTTTGTTCACATCATGAGTTTCCTTTACAACCTTTTCACCATTAGTAAGTATTTCTTGTAGAAAATTTGTCAAATCTGTCTTCAAATCTGCCATGTCTATCTTCAAATCTGTCCTCAAATCTTTCTTCAGATCATCCATCTTAGCTTCAATGCCCTTTATCTTAGATTCCACGCCATTTATCTTAGCATCTGTTAGCTTTTGTGAGCGTGACATTTGTTGCACTTGTTCTTGTAATTTTGATATATCATGTAGCATTTCTTCCTCTTCTTCATGAGTCATGCTAGAGCTTTCAGGTTCCTTACTAGGTGTTTGCATTTTCTTTCCTCGGGGCATCAGTTACCGATAATAATGATTTACTATGCCCTTTTGAATTCCTTCAAACCAAGCTTATGCAAAAATTTAAAAAAAAACTACACACCTTTTTTTACTTTGTAGAAGCCTGATATTGAATCTGATGTATCTCTGTAATTTCGAATCATCAAGTTCTGAAATTGTGGCCTGTAGTAGCCTTCTATGTCCTCTTTCCAATGCCACTAGTCTGATCCAAATTGGATTCTCCAAGAAATAGTTATGCACAATCTCCCGCAGTGACCTGATTATAGACTAGTTCAGTAGAGTGAACTTGTATGAAGTGCCACGTGTCACTGTTTCAACCTTTGACTCTGAAAAATATATAAAAGAAAACTACAGTCCATCCTCTTTCTGTACCTTCTTACGAAATTTCAATCCGATGCTCAGAAGGAAAGTTATGACGATTTTCCCCAGGTCACATGTTTTGAGTGTAATTCAGGAGTCTGCAAAAAGACCAACTTCCTCAGATCATATCTCCGAAAATATCGCGCGGAAAGCTCTGAAATTTGGACCCAAGGTTCAGCGCGATTTCTTCTCAAATGGGTTTTTTTTGCAACTTCTGAAACGTCACAGAAAAAAAGTTATAGCGAAAATGCCACGATGACCTGTATGGAGCAGCGAAACCCTAGAATCCAAAGCTCTGATACCAAATGTTATGAAACCAGCTCAAGAAAAGATAGATCAACGCCTTAGAATTCAGCCTCTTCGAGGGGGCAACCTCCTTTATATTACATAAATGAACAATTCTTGGATGATACAAATGACAAAACCTCCTTTCTATATATAGGAGTCTAAGGAGTCACAATATAATCCAGCCGACCTAACAATAATAATATAAAGCCACAAAAATAACAATAGAGGGATTCTATGGGCACATTAATAACAATATGGGGGCAATGGGGGCACAACAATATAAATAAGGGGTATAACTACAATAGTAATGGGGTAATCACTAGTATTATAGGGACCCAACAGTGACATACTTAGATTCTTGGAGAAAGAAGGAAAATGAAGAGTAAGAAAGTGCAAGAAGGCATTGGGATCAGCAACTACATCAAATTTTCTTGCAGGTACCGAGTTGTATGTATGTTTCCTTCACTAATTTTTCCATGCATGACATATGAATGTCGATTTTTGGTTGTGATCTATCATTAGCATGGAGGATGGCTGAGATTGATAGTGGATTGCCTAGCCTTGCCATTTCCTCGATAGCCATGTTCATTGTGGGTTTATTTCATTTTTTACTTTTTTGGTTGGTTCTCATGTTTCCCTAGCTTGGGTTGAGTTACTAGTTATGGAGCCTTGGTTGGAAAAAATGCTTTGGAGCCATGGAACAACTTGGTTTGAGTTACTAGTCCTAGAGCCTTGGCTGGAAAAATTCTCTAGAGCCCTTGGTGGGTTGAGTTACTAGTACTAGAGCCTTGGTTGGACAAACGCTCTGGAGCCCAGTAAAATTTGTGGGTTGAGTTACTAGTCCTGGAGCGTTAGTTGGACAAACACTTCGGAGCCCTAGAAGGCTTGGATAGAGACTGATCTAATGATGGTTTTGTGATGTCCGACTGTGAGGTGGAGTCACTGCTTGAGGGGTTGAGGTAGATGGCCTCTAGAAGCCCTGGATGGTTTTTTTATTGATGTGTCCTATTAGATCCCACATTCATGCTTGGAATATGGCACAAGGGTGACTGGCTGAAGAGAGATTTGACTTAGCCTTTCTATAGTCGGGTGGAACGTGCAAGTCCCATCTCGGGTTTGGATTTTTCATCATTAATGAAAGGGTATTGCTCCTTATATTTCTATGAGATTTTTTATGGATTATATGTGGTCTATATGGCTATAATGTTTTGAGTATTTCTACTACTATTATGCTAGTTATGTATGTATTTTATGACAATAGCCATGTGTGGCGCTCATCATGTTTTTATTTGTAATTGAATGATAAATGTATCTATGAACTAATGGATGGAATGGCAGTTGATGTGTTTAGGCATGAATGGTTCCTAGCGATTCTCAACTAAGTATACTACCCCTATGCTCAGAACTGTTAATTACTATTGTAGATTAAACATTTGCAATATGTTTGATGAAATTCCTGTCATGGATAGTAGGGGTCCAATCAAGATCTTAAACGAGTCTTTGCTTTAGTACTATAATTTCCATGTTATTTTACTGATCTGAAGATATGGTTTAATTTTGGGAAGTGACCTAGGCTATGGGCTTGAAAAAAGTGGCTCAAATCCCAGAGTCGTTGGCATAACATTGAAAGTTTTGGTCTCTAGTCGTTGGCAGGCAAGCCTGTGAGAGTGACTTTTGGTTTCTGGTCGTACTCATGCTTATAGCATGGGAATGACTGAGCCTTAAATTGTCCAAAATCTCAGTGGGACCCCATGGAAAGTTGTCTAAAGTATTGAATTGGTTCTTGAGGGTCCTGTAGCTGATGATTAATTCTTGTATGGTTTGTTTCCTTCGGTTCCACTTCGTTAATGTGAATTAGGAGTTCGAATGATATCATTGTGGCCTCTCGTCGCATGTTTACCCCGGTTGGTCAGTTGCTTAGGTAGATGTGGGAAGAGGGTGTTACAGAGTGGTATTAGAGCATGGTTCACCCCTTAGACTGGATGGGATATGTGTTGGTCATGCATGCATGTTAGTTTCATGTGTGTCTCTCACCCTTGCATTCCATGTCCTTGTTGCATTTGCATGATGTTATTCATGGTTGTAGTGATGCCGTCATGTGAAATTTGAGGTGTGATTGTGGAATGCATCACTGTGAGTGTATGACTGGTTACATGTCAATTTATGTCATATACATGTATCATTGTAGTATGCTTGGTTACATTCTTTCATGTTTGGTTACATTCTTATATGCTTGGTTGCATGTATCATTCTTGCAGGTTTGATTTCAAGTATTTTTCATTCATGCCTGATCATACATGTTTACACATATGTGTGGATGGTTATGTATTGCTTATGCATGTTCATGTTTTCATGTGGTCAAGTGTATAGTGATATAATGATGGTGGTTGTCATACACGAGGCTATGGCGTGTTTTTTTTACCTTATGCATTGATGACTGGACCCTAGCTAGAATGACGGTTGCATGGTCATATGCTTATGCTTATGCTTCATGTTTCTATATGTTATCATGATTATGTTATACATGTATCACATTGATTTTTTGATCTTGCAGACAAGGTATCCTCCCTGAACTATAATAAGCTACATTGGTTTACTATGATTTGGTTTAGCTTACATGATATACCTTGTAGGAAGAAATATCAAATGGCTAGCAAGATTGTTGACTACAAAGACTCTCCCTATGAATCTAAGGAGCAGTATGGTTTTGGGAACAATTCTGATTTGCCAGTGACACTCAGAAGTTTAAAGGAATAAATAAGGAGTTGTAAGGCAGATAATGGCAAAATCATATAGGCACAGGAAACGTTAATAGAGGTAAATGCATTCATACTTCAGAGCTTCTCAGATATGCAACGACAGGGACTACTTTGAATCAGCCACAAGCAGGAGGATAGAACTAATGGGGAATATGGTAGTAGATCACATGGTGGTCACTGATCAGATAGAGATGACACAATTAGAGATGGCAGATTGTTGGACACTCTAGATAGGAGAAGGGATATACATAGGTATGATTCTAGTTTTGATTTAGATAAGCACTATGATCGTCATTAGTATCATCCTTACAGGAGGAGTGATAAGGGGTATTTTCCAAAAGAGTTTAATAAAGAAAAGCCACCTACTTTTGATGGATGGGTAAGTAAACCACAAGATGCAGAGGCGTCGTTGTTAGGCATGAAGAAGTTCTTTAGATTACATGACTATTTAGAGAACATGAAACTTAGAGTGGCTACATTCAGTCTCAAAGTAAAAGCAGACATTTGGTGGGAAGACGTGAAGAATGTCAGAGGTATAAATGAGGAAGATTTGACTTGGAGTGAGTTTGAGTGGCTATTCAAGGAGAATATTTGTTAGAAAGATACTTTGATGATAGGGTGAAATAATTCTATGAGCTGAAGATGGGATCCATGACAAATGATGAGTACACTTGTAGATTCTTGGAGTTGCTAGCATATGTGCCTTACCTCAAGGAGGAGAAGGCTAAGATTAAGATATTCATTAGTGGGTTATTGGCTGCATTCAAAGATAAGATTGAGTTCGATGAGCCTAGATCATTGGACGAGGCCATATGAAAACTGAAGCATTACTATGAACAATTGAAGCGCATAATTGAGACTAAGCCAGACTAGAGATGTAATGCAAATAAAAAAGGAAAATGGGAGAAGAAATGAGTACAGTCGTAAGAAACGGGTAATAAGAATAATGTTGCACCACCTAAGAGGTACAATGCATCAGATAGAGGACAGGGACATAGACCTGAGTAGCAGAATAAGGAGCCCATGCGGTGTTGGACTTGTGGAGCAGATCATCGTAGGAAGGATTGTCCACAATGCCAGAGTGGTAGGCCTAAGATATACAGTGCACAAGAGGGACAGACTCTTGGAGGTGTTGGTCAAAGTATTCCTCGTATCTATGTAGCATTGTATAAAAAATAGGCATAGCATCAAACATCCATCATTGAAATGGACGATAAGCTTTGTGACCAATTTATTTCTATTTTCATTGACCCTGGATATAATTATAGCTATGTTAGTCCTGACTTGGTGGATAAGTGTGGTTTGAGTAATGAATAAAATGAAAAGTCTTCGTTAGCACAGTTGGCCACAGGTAAGAAGAGACAAGTTCATCATTGGGTAAGAGTTTTTGCATTTCACTTGAATGTTATCCCTACCGCAACATTTGAATGTATTACAGTTGGCTTCGTACAATTGTATCTTCATAGAACCAAGGTAGACTATTATGAAAATACCATTGAGTGTGTTGATGATAATGGAGAACCAAGAGTCTTACAAGGTAAGAAGAAAGTTACATCAGTTAGGATGGTGACAACTATACAAGCAAAGCGTAGCCATAGGAAAGGGTGTATGTTATTTACAGTACACATTTCTAGTGATAAGGGTAAGGAAGTTGAGGATATAGATGCATTGATAAGGTACCTAGTTTTGCAGCAGTTTCATGATGTATTTCCTGAGGACAAAACATAGTTTCCACCTCATGGGGAGTTAGACATTTCTATCGAGTTAGTGCAAGGGGCAACTCCAACATCAAAAACACCTTACAGGATGAGAACACCTAAGTTGGTTGAGTAAAAGTTGTAGTTAAAGGAAATGTTGGACAAGGGATACACTAGGCCAAGTGTATCACCTTGGGGCACACCGATCTTGTTTGTGAAGAAGAAAGATGGTGGTCTCACATTATGCATTGATTACAGGCAGTTGAACAAAGTGACTATTAAGAATAGGTACCCTCTGCCGAGGATTTATGACTTGTTTAATCAACTGAAGGGAGTAGCAGTGTTCTCGAAGATTGATCTGAGATCCAGATACCACCAGGCATGCATCAAAGAGGAGGACATTTACAAGACTACATTCAGGACTAGGTATGGGAATTATGAGTTTGTTGTTGTTCTATTTGGCTTAATTATTACTCCAACTACATTCATGTGTTTGATGAACAATGTGTTGCGTCCATTTTTGGATAAGTTTGTTATTGTGTTAATTGATGATATATTGGTATATTCTAAAAATGAGGAAGAGTATGCCGAGCACTTAGCAACAATGTTGAGGTTGTTGAGAGAGCATTAGTTGTATGCTAATATCAACAAATGTAGTTTCTTTCAAACTGAGGTACATTACTTGGGACATGTTGTCTCTGAGGAGGGAATTGCAGTAGATCCAAGGAAGATAAGATCCATCATGGAGTGGGTAGCTCCTAAGAGTGTGGATGAGGTGAGATATTTCATCTGTTTGGCAGGCTACTATAGGAGGTTCATCAGGAACTTCTCATAGATTGCTTATCCTATCACATCATTGCAAGGGAATGGTAAGAAGTTTGAATGGAATGAGGAGTGTGAGGCTATCTTTGAACAACTCAAGCAGTTGCTGACACATGCACCAGTGCTACAGATTGCATATCTGAACAAAGAGTTTGTGGTATACACAGATGCTTGCAAGAGAGGGCTTGGTGGAGTCTTTATGCAAGATGGACAAGTGGTATGTTATGAGTCCCATAAACTAAACGAGCATGAGAAGAACTATCTATCACATGATATTGAGTTAATAGTGATCATACATGCATTGAAGATGTGGAGACACTATCTTCTTGGTAGGGTATTTATACTGATGAGTGATCACATTAGGTTGAGGTATTTCTTAGACCAGCCGAATCTAAATGCCAGGTAAGCTAAATGGTTGGCCACGATCAGTGAGTTTTATTTTGAGATAAAGTACATCAAAGGTAAAGAGAATAGGGTGGCAAATGCTCTTAGTAGACGGGTACAAGTACATCACTTAGTAGCTATGAGCTCCTATGAGACGAACTTACGGGATAGGGTCTGCAGGAAGGTCAGCAAGATGTCAGGTATATGGAGATTGTGCACAGGTTGCAACAGTATGTTGGTATAGGTACAAGTGCATGTAAAACTATAGTTAGTGGTACAAGTATAGGTGGAAGTACATGTACAAGTATAGGTGCACAGGGTATGGATTATTATCTTACAACGGATGGGTTGGTCAGGTTCTGAGACAATATATATGTACTAGATGACAGTGAGCTCAAGAAGGTGATATTGAGGGAGTTTCATGTGAAACCATATTCGGGTCACCCAGGGTATTAGAAGACATTAACCGTAGTGAAGATATTTTATGATTGGCTGAATCTGAAGAGGGATGTAGCATAGTTTGTGGCTAGATGTTTTGATTGTCAGTGAATAAAAGCAGAGTGTAAACATCCATGTGGACTACTACAACCAATTGTGATTCCTAAATGGAAATGGGAGTTTATTTCCATGGATTTCATCTCGGGGTTTCCCAAGATAGTGAAACAACATGATTTCATCATGGTCATTGTGGAAAGATTAACAAAGGTTGCACACTTCATTCCGGTGAGGTCGACATTCTCATTTAGTGATGTGGCACAAGTATTCATCAGAGATGTAGTTAGACTACGTGGTGTTCCAAAGAAGATTGTATCAGATAAGGATGTGAATTTCACTTCCAAGTTTTGGAAGGATTTATTTGCAGGTTTCGGCATAGAGGTGGCCTTCAACACATCTTATCATTCACAAATAGATGGAAAAATAGAGAAGGTCAACAAAATATTGGAGGACATGTTGAGGATGTATGTGATGCATTAGCAATGGAAGTGGGAAGAGTACCTTCCACTGGATGAGTTCACGTACAACAACGGTTATTAAGATTCATTGAGGATGATTCCTTTTGAGGCATTGTATGGGCAGAGTTGTAACACTCCTATCAATTGGGAGTGATCCGACTAGAAAGGTATTGATTGGAACAGATATGTTGGAAGACATGGAACAGGAAATGTAGGTAATCAAGAAGAATCTAAAGGAAGCATAGGATATATAGAAGAGTTATGCATATAGGAACATGTTGTTTAAGGAGTTCCCAGTTGGGGAACATGTGTACTTGCGCATCAGACTGAAGAAGATATGCTTGGGGATTCGATCTTGTGCCAAGCTGGCAAAACGATTTTGTGGACCCTTTAGTACGCCAATAGCCTATCGACTTGCACTGCCTCTTACAGCTAAAGTCCATGATGTTTTCGATGTATCATTGCTTAAGAAGTATGTTAAGGATTTTGATCATGTGATTGACTGGTCTGTATTGCAAGTGGAAAAAGATGGAGAATTCCAACAAGAGCCTTAGTATATATTGCAGAAAAGGGTGTTGTTGCTCCAGAACTAAGCAATCGAACAAGTTAAAGTGGAAAGGAAGCACTTTGGGCTCAATGAATCTACATGGGAGATGGCAGATTAGATGCGGGTTATGTATCCTTCCTTGTTTGCTGGTTGAGGCAAAGCAGCTTTGATATGGTGGTTTGGTATATGATTTATGGTGGTTTGGTATATGCTTTATGATGGTTTGGTATATGCTATATGATGTTTTGATATATGCTTAGATATGGTGTGTAGTACATGTTTTGATATATGGTTTGGTATATGATTTGGTATATGTTTTGGTATATACTTTTGGTAATGTTGCTATATGTACATATGTATATGGTTGTAAACACCACCATGAGCTATTTTATAAAGCTCCACTCTACGTATGGGTGTTATGTCATTATGATTATGTTGTAACGTTACTATGCTATCATGTGGTTATGTTATCATGTTGTTATGATGTCATGTGGATTGGTACTCAGCATGATGATCATTGTAAATATTGTAATGAGTTGTGTTATAAAGCTCCACTATGCAGTATGTTGTCATGTTGTCATGATGATTTTTTTTAGCAGATATTTCATTATAAATGCTACATAGATCTATGTTATAAATATCCATGAGTAGTATGTATTCTTTCAGCAGGTTGCTGAGGTATATGTGTGATTGAACACTGAGGATGGTGTCCCCCAAGTGGGAGGGTTATGTAATGGCCCTCGTGAAAATTCCATGTAATAAAAGTAAATAAAGGAAAAATAATAACCACGGATGATGGGACACTTATTCCAAGTTGAATGTCAGGAAAAATCCTAGTGACAAGGTTCACTTGTGATTGCATATATCTAAGAAAATTGGCAAAGGCAAGGGCTAAGGCTTTGGAAAGGCAAAATGGCATTTTGGCACATTTATTTATGAAAATAATGGAAATTAAGAGAATAGGGATGTGAAAGGTCACAATTTGCATGTGAGGAGGAAAGTGAAGGAAAACAATGGAAAATGAAGAAAATAAAGGCCTCATTCATAAAAAGGCTTCTAAGGAACGATTGGTAACCTTTTGTCAATTCAATTTTGGATCTCTCTCATTACTCTCTCTTTCTCTCTCATACTCTTGGAGGCTTAGAGTTTTCATGGAGCACTCTTGGTGAGTGTGGCATACTTGGATTATTGGAGCAAGAAGGCAAAGGAAGAGCAAGAAAGCACATGAAGGCATCGGGATCAACAACTACATTAGATTTTCTTGCAAGTAACAAGTTGAATGTATGTTTCCTTTAGTAGTTTTGGCATGCATGGAATATGCATGCAGATTTTTTGGTTGTGATTTGTCATTGGAATGGAGGATGACCATGATTGAAAGAGGATTACCGAGCCTTGCCATTTCCTACACAGCAATGGTGATTGTGGGTTTCTTTTCATTGTTTTGTTTTTTGTTGGTTCTCATGTTTCTTGAGCTTGGGTTGAGTTACTAGTCTTGGAGCCTTTGTTGGACAACCACTTTAAAGCCCTGGAACAACTTGGGTTGAGTTACTAGTCCTAAAGCCTTGGTTGGAAAAATGCTCTGGAGGCCTTGGTGGGTTGAGTTACTAGTCCTGGAGCCTTGGTAGGACAATGCTTTGGAGCCCGTAAAAGTTGTGGGTTGAGTTACTAGCCTTGGTGCCTTGGTTGGACAGATGCTCTGGAGCCCTCGAAGGATTGGATAGAGACTGATTTGATGATGGTTTTGTGATGGATGTCTGTGAAGTGGAATCATTATTACAGGGTTTGAGGTGGATAGCCTACGGAAGCCCTCGATGGCTTTTTTATTGATGTTTTCTATGAGATCCCACACTCATGCTTGGAATATGGCATGACAGTGAATATATGAAGAGAGAATTGGATGAACCATTCTATAGTCGGGTGGAATGTTGAAGTCCCATCCCGGGTTTGGATTTTGGATAATTAATGAAAGGGAATTTCTCCTTGTATTTCTATGATAATTTTGATGGATTATATGTGGTTTATATGGCAATATTGTTGTGAGTATTTTTTCTTCTATTACGCTAGTTATGTATCTATTTTATGACAATAGCCATGTGTGGCTCTCATCATGTTTTTACTTGTAATTGAATGATCAATGTATCTATGACCTAATGGATGGAATGGAAGTTGATGTGTTGAGGCATCAATGGTTCTTAGTGATTCTTAGCTAAGTATGAGACCCCTATGCTCAAAACTGTTAATTGCACCTGTAGATTACACATTTGCAATATGTTTGACGAAATGCCTGTCATGGCTAGTAGGGTTCCAGTCAAGGTCTTGAATAGGTATTTGATTTAGTATTTTAATTTCCATGTTATTTAATTGATCTGAAGATATGGTTCAATTTTGGGTAGTGAATTGGGTTCTGGGCCTAAAAAAGTGGTTCAAATCTTGGAGTACCTGGCATAGCACTAATAGTTTTGGTCTCTGGTCATTGGCAGACAAGCTGTGAGAGTGACTCTGGGTTGCTGATCGCGCTCATGCCTATAGCATGGGAGCGGATTTGGGCTGCTGGTCACACTGAATCCTATAGCATAGGAGTGACTAAGCCATAGATTGTCCAAAAGATTAGTGAGACCCCAAGGCAAGTTGTCTAAAGTATTGGATAGTTTCCTGAGGGTCTTGTAGCTGATGATTAATGTGTGTATGGTGTGTTTCCATTGATTCCACTTCGTTAATGTGACTTAGGAGGTTGAATCATATCATAGTGGCCTCTTGTCGCATGTTCACCCCGACTTGCTAGTTGCTTAGTTAGATGTGAGAGGACGGTATTACGACAGGACCCCCAGGTGCTGAAAAACAACTTTAGGTGCCAAAACCATGAACTAACCTTCCTTTTTAGGGATACGGACTCCCATTTGCTTGAATAATAGCACAAGCCAGTGACTATAACCCTCCATTTGCATGGATAACCTGGCCTCCCAACGACTGCAGTCTAGAATTCCTAGTTTTGTGCATGTGTCCCGAGAATATAAGCCACTTTTTCAGGCTAGGTTCTATACCTCTGCCCAGAACTTGATATAACTTTCCATAATCACAAATGAAACTAGAAGAAATCATTTAACACAAAACTTAGACAAGAACTTGACCTATCTAGGCCTAACCATGACAAACATTTCATCAAACACATTGTGAAGATGTAATCTACAGGCCATAAATGCATATCTGAACGTAGGGGTCTCATACTTATGAAAATCATTAAGAAGGTCTAATTCCCTCTCATAATAGCTCCAAAGATATCTATTAGTTCATGTATTCAATAACCATTCATTTACCAATCAAAACATGTTAAGAGATATATCTAGATTCTGTCATGAAACCATGTTTATAACCATCATATAACCAGAATAATAGAAATGATATAGTAACCATGAAAGTCACATAATAACAAGTATAAATAATCATGAAATACAAGAGGAAAGGAGCTCTTATTGAAATATGAAAATCAAACCAAGTCAGGTACTTCCACGTACCACTCGACCAAGGATTGGGCTGAATGAAATCCCTCTTTAATCTAATCACCCTTGTGCCATATTCAAAGCATGAACGTGGGATCTCATGGACTAAACCAAGAAAAACCAAACCAAGGATTCTAGAGGCCAAACCACCTCAACCCCCAACCATTGGTTCCACCTCATACTCTGACATCACTAACCATCACTAGATCGGTATCTACCAAGATGTCTAGGGCTCTAGAGTGTGTGTTCCAACCTAGCTCTAAGACAAGTAATTCAACCCATACTTGTGGCAAAGCTCTAGATCATTTTCCAACCAAGGCTCCAGGACTTTAACTCAACTTGCCAAGGTGTTCAGATAGTTTTTCCAACCAAGGTTTCCAGGACTAGTAACTCAACCCAAGTTGTTCCAAGGCTTCTAGAACATTTGTCCAAACAAGGCTCGAGGAACTAGTAACTCAACCCACAACGATAAGTAGCATGATCACCAATCAGAAATAATCAAGTGGGAAACCCATAACACCATGACTATCTAAGAAATGGCAAGGCTAGGAAAAGCCATTATCAATCCGGGAAATCCTCCATGCTAATAATAGATTATGACCAAATAACCACATGCATATACCATGCATGTCAAAACTGGCAAGGAAATCATACAGGCAACTCAGTAACTACAAAGAAAACCCACTATAGTTATTGATCCTTCTGTCCCCTTGTGCTTTCCTATTTTTCCTTTTCCTTCTTTCTCCAAATCCAAAGTATGCCAAAATCCTCTAAGAGTGCTCCAAGAAAACTTAAGTGTGCAAGAGTATGAGAGAGAGAGAGAGAATAGAATGAGAGTGGCAAAATCTAAACTAACAAACGTTGTGAACTAATCCTCAAAAGCCTTTTTATCATTAAGGCCTCCTTTTTTCTTCATTTTCCTCTATTTTTCCTTCAATTTTCCTTACATGCAATTTGTGACCTTTCACTTTCCTTTTCTCTTATTTTCCATTATTTTCATAAATAAACTACCAATTAATGCCTCTTTGCCTTTTCCATTTCCTTTTCCAATTTCCATAACTATTTATTGATCACAAGTGATCCCCATCACTATGTTTTTCACCTAACATTCATCTTGGAATGCCTTGGTCTTATTTTTCCTTTATTAAATTTATTACATGGATTTTTGATCAAGGTTGTTATACACTACATGGAATCATCGTCCATATTCCTTTTTCTTGGGCCACTGAAAGTCTCCTCCTCATTCTTCCACTTCAAAGTGATGAAGAATCAATCATGATATAGGGAAGGGATAAGGAAGATATGTAAACTAGGTTTTCCTAAGAGAAAATGCTTAAAAGAATGCAGGAAGAAAAAATTGAATCAAGGGAAATTCACTATAGCTAGGTTTCTTATGGGTTGGAATGAATTTTAACATACCTATGGAATCCTTTAATGTCACCAAAAGTTGGCTGGATAGTTAAGATGCAAGCTATAGAAGGTGACTTCTAATCTAACACATAAACTTGATGCAAAAGTTTGTGAAAGTGTGAACATTCTTTTTTTGGGTGCATTTTGTAGGAATGCATGAGTTACTTTAAGGATACTCACTCACACATACACACACACACACACACACACACACACGCACACATATAGATATGCAACCCATTTTGATAAGGGTCATAGACATATGCAAGATTCCATATCAAGAAGTGCATATGGTTTTAAAAAAGTGTATTTTGAAGAATTTTTTAGGGAATATCAAGTCTTCCATAAGTAATAAGGGAGATAAGTAGGCTAATAAAGCATCTCAGAGAAGAGTGTGGTGACATTTTGTTTAGTAAACCATTTTTATGATGGTAAGGACTCCTTATTCAGGGAATGTTTGATGGATTAAAATCTTATAGATAATTATTGGGGCCCCAAAGAAAATCATATCCCTTAAGACCTTTAATTTGCCCTTAAACCATGGCATGGGACCCAAAGACTACACTTTAAGTGCAAAAGTTCTAAATGGTGACCAGATATCACTCCTATGCCAAAGATTCCCTGTTTAGTTCATATGTGTTGGCTTAGGGGACCAACATTAAAAAGTGTTCCCCAAAGAGAAATATTAAGGCTTCAGACTTTTGATTTTGTCCCTCGACCATATCATAAGCCCTAAGGACCATCCTTAGCATGCCAAATTTGAAATTTGGACCATAAAACACTCATAGGCTAAAAATTCCACATGTACTAGTTGTCTATCGTTGAAGGGAACCATTGGTCCTATATGAATCTCTCAAAATTTAGACCTTGGATTTTGATCTCTATCCAATATTTAGGTTTTGTAAACTTTAAATGGTGTAACCTTAAAGTAAGCACAAAATCTTAATTATAAACGAAATTACTCAATATTGGGCAAAGACCCTGCGACCTTTTAGAGAAATGAACCTTGTCAACAAATGATATGGCATAAAACCTAACTCTTAATTTAATAATTTATTATGTAGGTCTTGCATCATGGCACTATATCATGCACATTGACCATCATCTTTATAATTTACATCGCATTCACAAAGATTGTCTCAATATGATAATCATCGTCAACAATGGTCAATCATGGTCAATCTTGATCAACCATGGTCAACCAAGTTTTATTAAATCAAACATGGTCATCCATGGTCAACCAAGGTTGAACATTGCATTGTCACAAAGATTGTGTTGATATGAAAATAAACAATGTTTAAGCATGGTCAAACGTCACATTGTGACAAGGATTGTCTCAATATGAAAAACAACCATGACCAATCATTGTCAACGATGTTTATTTTAGTGTTTATAATATTTATCTTAGGATTTATGTACCTTGGGTTTATAATATTTGTCCCTTAAGTTTAATTTTATTAACTTGGGTTCATAATCCCTTGGGGTTTTAATATTAATCCCTTGGGTTTATAAGATCACTCCTTTAGGTTTATAATATCAATCATGGTCAACCATGGTCAATCATAGCCCCATGGTCAACCATGATCACATGATGCATTGTGACTCAGATTGTCTCAATATAAAAGTCAACCATGGTCCAACATCACATTGTAACAAAGATTATCTTGATATGAAAATCAATCATGGTGTAGCATGGTCAACTATGGTCCAGTGTCACATTGTCTCAACCATGGTCAACCATGTTTATTTTAGGGTTTATAATGTTTTTCTTAGGGTTTATATATCATGGGTTTATTATTCCCTTGGGTTTATAATATCAATCCATTGGGTATATATTATTCATATGTTTTATAATATTAATGTTTGGGTTTAATATAAATCCATTGGGTTTATAATCATGGTCAATCTCAGTCCAATGTCACATTGTGATAAATATTTTCTCAATATGAAAATCAACCATGGTCCAACGATGCATTGTGAAAAAAAATTGTCTCAATATGAAAATCAATCATGGTCAAACATGATTGTTTTAGGGTTTATAATATTTATCCTAGGGTTTTTATACCTTGAGTTTATAATATTGATCACTTGGATTTATTATTTCCATATTTTTATAATATCAATTCATTGAATTTATTAATCTAAAGCTTCATATTCATAGGATACACTGTTATTTGTAAGCTTTATAACATTAGTCCTTGAGTTAAATATAAATGGTTAAGTTTTAATCCTTGGATTTTAATTAATAATAATTACTATAAATTATTTAAAAAATAATATTTATATTAATTATTTTTAAAACAATATTAGTTAAATTAGTTAATATAAAATAATAATAATTATTAGTCAATTATATTTATAAAGCATTATTAGTTAATTATATTTATATTTATATTAAAAATATTTAATAAAATACTCTTAATATAATTTTTTTTAATATAAATATAAATATAATTAACTAATAAAATTTTATAAATATAAAATATATTTTATAATTAATTAATAGTATCTTATTTAATTAGTAATGTTTTATAAATATTAATTATTATTAATAATAATACTTCTATGTAATTTTTACAACCACATTTTAGTAAAGGTCTAAAATGTGGTTGTGTTATTGTGTAAGTCTTGAATTACGGCACTCTATCATGCACATTGACCATCATCTTTGGTAATGATCGTTCTTTCTTGGATTGCGACATGTTTTATGGCTTATGAAGTTATGCAGATTCTTAATTATTGTATGAAATTGAGTAGTAATAAGCCATACAAACAAACTCCTTATGGACCCAACAAAGTAGATATTTTCAAGTGCAACAAATTTTATCAATATATGGTTCGGACCGAAAAAATCGAAATTATTGAGCAAAACGGTTCATAAGGTTAAGACAGTAACCAACAAAGATTAAAGGTCAGAGCGTCACGGGCCCTCTTCTCCTCTGTAGTTTTATCGTCTCAAATGGGAAACCGGTGCAATTAGGGTTGGAATTTCAAAAGAAACTTATCAGTTAAATTGGATTTTTTTCACTTTTCTTGACTTGTTTTCGTAATTTCAAACCAAACTTTTGACAGTTTTGTAATTTTTTAAACTGATGGGCAAATCACGCCATGACAAATAATTTGGCCATCAAATTCCACAACTATACTGTCCAATATGTTTGATAATTTTGTAATATTTTAAACGGATAAACAAATCACGCCTTGACAAACAATTTACCCATCAAATTCCACAACTAAACTAAACGTTGCAACGGTGCAATATGTATATGGGTACTACTGACGCAAGCATTCACATATCGGGCAAATTAGCGGTCACCTCATACATATGATCGGCTGTTTTAGGTCAAAAGGAATTTGATAAAGGCTGCCGAAAGAATTGCGAAATGATTGGTAATAGAAATAATTGAGAAGATTTTCCAAATAATTCTCAAAAACACGAACACAAAAGGTCACGATTACCGACTATTTTAACAATTCAATCTCTACTTTCGGTACTAATGAGCGCCGAGAAGTATGACGAGTCAAGAAAGAAATCTTGACATCCATACATCGTTATTATATTCTTCTCCCGAAGAATTTGGCACCGAGAAATTAGGATAAGCCCAATCAAAGTATCGACGTCCACAGATTTTGATTTTTATTGCGCGACTGGTTCTTTTCTTCGCGGATGATATTACGTACCTACAGTGTTCCATTATTGTAAGATTTCTCAATGAGTTTATTATAATAGATTTCACTGGGCAGGTCATTGGACAACGTTTCAGTCTGCCCGTGTTGGCTTCAATCCTTAGGATGCTTATAAAGCGAGTCACCATATGCAGGTCTCAGCAACTTACCGACGGCAACCCTTATGTCGATTGCAGGTTCGGAGAACCTGCAGGTCACCGTTTGAATAGACGGACGTTGGCTTTATTACCAGAATTATTTATTGCCGGAAAACTTTTACAGCGGATAACTTATTCTGTACCTGCTAGAATGTCAGGTTTAATATTTGTCATTTGTCCTGGCTCCATTTAATGCAGATTTCGAGACATGGATTTCGAGACATGGAATTTGGAGTATATGTGGCCCTGTGGGTCTTGTGGGGACACACAAATCCAGGGTGGGGCAATTTATTTCTGGAGTGTCGCACCAATAATTTAACAGAGTGGAAACCATATTACCGTCTAAAACCATGTCTTAAGTTTCTCCGAAATAGGAATCTCAGTGTGAGCTATACGAAACTGTCCACTCAGAAAAAACTAACCAAAATACATTAAAAATTTATATTTTGTCCAATGTAATGTATTAATAGTAGGAAGGAAAGTCATGTAAATTAAAAAATAATTTTGATATATACACCTATATACATACGTAAATCAGTGTGGATTAAAAAAGTTTTGAGTGGGGAATATGTAATTATCGCGAGTAAAATTCACGCGGTATATATATAATTAATTGATTTGGTATTCTTTTATGTTAATATAAATTAAAATAATTAGTTATTATTAGATAAAGAAAAATGAATATCTATTTGAATATTTGAACTTTTTTTAATTAATTTTTTAAGATATAATAATAATTTGAATATTTGAACTTCAAAAATTATTTTTTTATAATATATAATTAATAATTATTTAAAAAATGTTATTATTATATAATTTAATAAATTTTACATTTTGTATTTTAAATAATTTTATTATAACTATTGGCTTATTTATTAAAAATTAAAAAATTGTTTAAAAAATTATAAATATTAAGTAATTATTTCTAGTTTAATTTCTAGAAAATTTAGGATTTAAAAATTAGTTAAATTTCTTGTAAATTAATGATAACTATTATTAAATTAATAATTTAGAGATAAATTAAAAGTAATTTGAAATTTTAAAAATAATAGATTAATGATAGGTGTTTTGGATTATCATATATAAAAATAAAAATAAAAAAGTACGGTATTATTATAATAATATTAAGAGGAGTGAAATGATCATTTCGATGTATAATTATGACTACTATGATGATTAATGTCCACTAAGGCTTATATGGTCTATCAGACCCTAAGAAGGTAATAGATTAAATACCATTTTTTAATATTTTATTTTTATGCTAAAAAAGAAGTGAGAGAAGGGTTCCCAAATCACCATAGTTTTCATGAGTTAAAATGTTAAGAAGGTTGTCAAAGGACAATAGCTCTAGTGGTAGCTAACGGGTTTAATTCACCCTCCTCTTGGGTTCTATTCTTTGAAGACATGTTAGACTGTGTCAAATGTTTTACTAGTAATTCCTATAAGCTTGAAGGGAATTGAATGTGAGTATAAGGTGGACAATCTAAGAGAAAGAGTTTTAATGTGATTATAAGATGGACAATCTAAGAGAAAGTGAAACTGAGTATAAGATGGACAATTTAAGAGAAAGTGTTTGAATGTGAGTACAAGATTCAATCCTCCCAGGTTTGGTGGCAAACTCTTTCATGTGAGTATAAGATGAACAATTTAAGAGAAAGTGTTTGAATGTGAGTACAAGATTCAATCCTCCCAGGTTTGGTGGCAAAATCTTTCATGTGAGTATAAGATGGACAATCTAAGAGAAAGTGGTTTTTATTTTCAACCCTTCTAGGATTGGTGACAAACTCTTTCATCCCAAGGTGTTTTTTCAACCCTCCTAGGATTGGTGACACAAGTTTTTCAACCCTCCTAGGATGGGTGACAAACTCTTTCATCCCAAGGTGTTTTCATAATTCACCAATGCTTGCACAAGTGACAACCTCTTTCATCCCACTATGTTTTAAGAATTCACCAATGCCTAGTTTCACTATGAAGCTCATGAGAATTAGTTCTGATCTTGGAAATGTTCATTTTCATCTTAACACTAGTCAAGACATAGAGATAATTTTGGTTTTCCATTGGGGTTGATCACCTCCTTATAATATTGTACTTTCCATTTTCCCTCCAACTCTTTATTTTCCCACAATTTCTCTTTAAATTTGGAAGCAATATTATTTTTAATATTATCTGAATTCTGCAAGATGATCTCCTCTCTATTCCTCATGGCTCATCCTTATGCCACCCTCACTTCAATCAAAGGTGGAGGTTTTGGCTAAAGTTAGAAGCAATTTCAAGAAACCTCTTTGCATCCATATTGTATAACTTCTTATGCATACTAACATGGATCAAATCTCTTTTCACTCTAAAAGAGGTTTACATATTAAGAGATTTGATGAGGGATCAAATCTCTTTTCACTCTAAAATAGGTTTGCATATTAAGAGATTTGATCACTCTCAGCACTTGGTAGATCCATATTGTATAACTTCTTCTTATACATACCAACAGGGATCAAGTCTCTTTTCACTCTAAAAGAGGTTTGCATATTAAGAGATTTGATGACTCGCAACACTTGGTAGATCTAGAGTTAAGATGGGTCTAGGTTGGTTTAATTCCCCCTTTTAAATAGGCTATATTCAATATGAATATTATGGATTCTCAATAACACAGATCAATACCATGGGCCATTTTTATTTTTATTATTTTATTTTGACTAAGTTAAAATGTTTACATTACATTAATCTTTTAAATTTAATTTTTATTTTTATGTGATTTGACTTAGTCAAAATGTTAAATAGGAAATTATGTTAAAATAAAATATTTTAATTTTGAAATGTGTTATGGTTTTTGGGCAAGTGGTATTGATAAGCCATGGTATTGTAACAAAGCCTATTTACAAGTTAATAATATCCATGGTAAAATGGGGGTGAATATCCATGGTTAATATTATATTGTATATTTATTGTAAGTATTAAGTTATAATTTAAATTTTAAAATTGGGTATAAAATTAAATTAAAATAAAACATTTATAATTTTTTGGTTTCTTTTTTTTAAATTGAGTTATGGTTTTTGGGTATGTGGTATTGATAAGCCATGGTATCGGCCCATGGTATTGTAAAAAATCTATTTTGAAGTTATTAATATCCATGGTAAAATGGGTGTGAATATTCATGGTTAAGAATTTTGTTATATTTTAAATATTAATCTTTTATGGGCTTATTAATTAAATTTAAATATAGTTACAAAATCATTATTTCAATTTATATGGTAAAATAGATGCTAATTTATAAGTACTATTTATATGTGTTATATATTGTGATTTTATTTATAAGTATAGGGTAGATGTGTAGGTGTAATGTAACAATTTTAAATGTCAGGTCAATGAAAAACATTGAACATTTAAATGTTGGCTCAAGTAATACTAAAAATTTAAAGTAATAAAAATAATATAATTCAATTTGTTGCAATCAAAATATTTTATAACAGTATGACAAGATTTTTACCATGGATATCCTCTATCCTCACGAAATGAGAATACTTTTATATATAAAGATGTGAAATTTATATAATATAAATAATATTATTAAGAACATGCATAGATCCATCTTAATTAAGGATCCAAGAAATTCGAGCAAGAAAAGTGACTAACAATAATAGAGGAAAGATAATGCATGACTCTTAAGTTTTTCACTATTGTATTTTCTTTGACATGATTGACCCAAAATATATGTTTAATATTAAACAACCAATTGAGTTTTTTAAATTTAGATACTTTCTTAAACACAATACAATGGGATCAAATTTAAGAGAGAGAGAGAGAGGGGAGTAGAGAGTGACAAAGTTGGAGGGTGGGGAGAGAGAGGTAGGTGAGAGAGAGGGAAAGAGAAAAAGGAAGAGAGAAGAGAGATAGAGGTGAGAGAGAGATATGGAGTTGCAGGGGGAGAGAGTGGGAGGAAAGAACATAGACATAGAGAGATAGAGGTGGAGAGAGGGTGAGAGAGAGAGGAGAGGAGGGAAGAGAGAGAAGAGGAGAGGAGAGAGATAGGGAGAGAAGGAGAAGAGAGAGAAGAGGAGAGGAGAGAGATAGGGAGAGAAGGAGAAGAGAGAGAGAGGGAGACACATAGATGGAGGGGAGAAAGAGAAGGAGAGAGGGAGGGAGATAGTGAAAAATCTGGAGGTAAGAAAGGGAGAGAGTGATGGGAGGATAGATAGAGGGAGGTGGGAGAGAAAGGGAGTGAGATAGGACTCAAGAGAGAGGAGAGAAAGAGGGAGAGAGAGGGAGTTGGAAGGCGAGAGAGGGAGGAAAGAAGAAAGGAATAGTGGGAGAAAGGTGGAGAGAGAGATGGAGTGACAAGGGAGAGATGGAGAGAGAGTGAGGAAGAAAGGAGAGCGGGAGGGAAGAGAGAGAGGGGAGAGAGAGAGGGAGCGAAGGAGAAGAGAAAGAGAGGGAGAGGAAAAGGCAGTGAGAGAGAGATAGATAGATATGGAGAGAGTGTGTATATTTGGTGGGTGAGATAGAGAGAGGGAATAAGAAAGAGACACATAGATACAAATATAAATATTAAGAGATGGAATAAGAAAGAGACACATAGATACAAATATAAATATTATAAAACCAGCCTAGATCCATCTTAACCTTGGATCTATCAAGCGCCAAGAGGGATCAAATATCCTTGGATCAATCAAGCACCAAGAGGGATCAAATATCTGGATCCATCTTAATCTTTCCTTTTTGCACTCAAAAAAGAGGTTTACACCTTATTTGATCCCATCTTAACCTTTCATCATGTTTTGCACTCAAAAAAGAGGTTTTCACCCAAAGAGATTTGATCCCTCTCGCTGCTTGATAGATCTGGGATAGAATGGGTTATCTAAAAAAAATGTCAGTAATTTTATTAATAAAAATAACTTACTATATAAAAAAAATTGAATTTAGCAAATATTTATGTCTAACATCTAACATCATTTCCTACATATCTAGTGATTAAATAAAATATTGAAACAAAATTAAAAGAGGAAAAAAAATGACCTATAAGGTGAATTGGTACTTTTTTATTGATCTCTTGTAATACTTTTTCACTTGGTAATGTTCTTTTCAGATTTTCCATGTTATGATTTATGTGTTTTCATGATACATTTGGTAAGGTATAATTGGTAATTTTTTTGTGTTTTATTTTTATTTTCATTTAACTAATAATATTTTTGTGTGAGATATATTTTATTTCTACTTTTATTTAATTGGTAATATCTTTATATGAGATTTGCTAAGATATAAGTTAGTGCAATGGTTTAAAAACAACATTTTAAAGCTAGAGAATTGCACATTCCACAATTTGGAAGAATGATTAAAATGAATTCAAATATTCTATAACAATTTCAAAAAAGTAGGACATGTAACTGGTTAATATGTAATAAGTTAATGTTTTCATATGAAATTTGGGAAACACTTTTACATTTATCTTTATTGTGATTTATATTTTTGGATAAATAGTAATTTTACTATTGTGGACTAATTTATGATGAAGATAATTTGGTTGTTGACATATGTGTATAACCATTCAAAAAACAAAAGTAAATTGAAATTATATGACTTCATGAATATGAATAACTTTATGTGAATATAAAGGTTTATTATTACACTTTAGATATAATGAGGTTCATATAGTTAATTAAGGGAGGATAAAGAAATTTGGAACCTTATTTACTGCTACAAGGGTAAGGGAATATAGATACAACCAATAAAATGTGGGAAAATAAATTTTAGTAATTATTTTATGTATTGTTTGCCTTTTATACTTGTCCTCATAATAAATTATTTTGATACTATTGATGAAGTAACAACCTAGCCATCATGGCATAGTTTGAAAATGAAATTCCAGTTGATATAAATGATGGGTTCAAATATAAAATGGATTCAAGATGATTGTTGAGCCTAACTCCTAATTAATGGTTATTGGATTTACTTGCTTTGAGGATGTTGCATTTTGAAGATGGGAAGAATGGTGATAAAATCCTAACCATGGACATTAAGAAAAAAACATCAAAGATAAAGTAACATACAATCATATAATATGTTAAACTAGCCGACGTAACAAGTGGTAGTAAAGAAGGCACTATTCATTCAGGCAAGATGTGGAGATGATCGTTAAATTGTCATGGATATTCCATTGGAACAATTTATCATAATAGATCTGATAAAATATTGAAATTTTTACTATGAAGCTTAATTATTTTTAGATCTTGGATTCTTTATTTATTGTTTGTATGCTTAAATATAAATTATCTGAAATGTAAGCAATATAGATTGAAAAGAAATACACACACTAACCAAAATAGGCACAATTTTTTCCTTGGGAAAGCCTTACGGGAGAAACCTAGCTAGAAGGTGAGGTTGCTTTGATCTCTATTCTCTAGTATGGAAAATTGTGTAGATGCAAATAAATAGGTACTCTCTATAGAGTTACCTAAGACCCATGTCTTGTAAAGTTTCTACAAAATCTTAAGCCCCTTTTTTTCTCTCTAACATCCCACTCCCCATTGATTTGCTCAAATATGGAAGAAAATATAATAACATGAAATGAAATCCCTACTCCTCCTAGTGGCCTAGTATTTAACATAACCCAATAGCTAACTATATGAAAAGTTTAACTCCCTCAAACCTCAATTAAAGTTATGATTTTGGACCTTCTAGAGGCTTTTTGAAATTCCACACATGGCTAGCCCCATATGCATGAGTAACAAGGATTAACGTGATGTTGACTTGTACCATGGTAGTTAGTATGGTAGATCAAAGTGCGAGAGATATAAATTTTGCATACAAACTTCGAGCTACCAGATGGTCTTGCACAAGAGATAATTTTCTTACCCCAAAAATATTTGTTTAATGCCTCAAAATGGCTCTGGAAGATTTCATACCCAAATTTTCCAAATTGGGACCCATTGATAAAAAGACCCTACAAGTTGATTCATGTAATTCTTCCACTCTAAAAGCATTTAGATAGATGACGAACAATATAATAATTCAATATGAATGAAGAGAAATTATAGATTTGAAATAGTATCATAATTCCCTAAATTACATATGAATGAAGTCAAAATTGGAAGAAACTTACCCCTCAAGGAATACAAAACCTATGAGAAGATAGAAAAATAAGTATAAAGAAAAGGGGGTTCTAAGAAATTAATGATGATAACCTATTTCAACGCTCATAACCATGACCAATCTATAATGATGAGATGAACATAAAAGAATAATAAATAGATACATAAAGTTAAATATGTGAAATTTTCTCAAACAAGTGTAAGAAATCAACTAGGACATTATGGAGGCTTTTGTAATTAGGGAATAGTCATGATGAAATAACTTAGCACTTTACTAGTATATTGTAAATAACCATGTGGCAAGTGGTTGTGGAATCACATATGTGTGGCAATGAATTCATATGTGGCAAAAGAAATAAACTATGTAGACTAATGAGAAAAAACATAGCATGAAGCATATGAAGGAATTTTGTTAGAAATTCTATAATGAGACCTTGAGAAGGATTATGCATAATTGAAAAAACTAGTGAGAATCAACTAAGGTCACTTGCACAAGAATGATGACCCCAAAAGTGGAAATGGGGATATCATGAGAACAAATACCCACAAGAACCTGTGCTTATTCTTAGGAATACATATATGTTCCTAGTTGTCTAGGCTCCGTAAGGCCCAAGATAGGTTACTTTCTTAGCATGGCTCAAAAGTGAATGTGCATTATTAGGAAATATCATTATGCAATTTGAAAAACTTAGTTTTATGCACTATGAAAACCCTAGCCATAACCAATTTTCATCTTTGACCTTTGTTTGATAGTTCACTTGTGTTACATCTGCAACTTCTCTTTCATCCTCTTGCGAGTTCATTGATAGTTGTGCTTGTGCGCCTTCTTCCTTCAAATATGATTTTATATTTAGGGGAAACATTCTATGTCTTGTCATCTGAAATTTTGCAATCAATTGTCTGCTTGAAGGCTTATCCAAAATTGTGCATTCATCATTTTTCAAAAAAAGCATTATAGCCCTTTTGCATGAGCTGTCCAATGCTTATGATTTTATGCTTCAAACTAGGCACAAAGTAAACATCTGAGATGTATTTATTATCCCCCTTATTTGTTATAATATTGATTCTTCCTTTCCCATGACAGAGACTTTTCTATCATTGTCTAATGTCAGTCTAGATTTCACACTTTCATCTAAATTGGAAAACATTTCTATGTTCCCTGTCATGTGGTTGTTGCACCCTGAATCTAGAAACCATACTTGACTTTGTTTTTCTTGTGCTACATTACAAGCTAAAAACATGATATCATTGTTCTGATTTTCCTTTGTAAAATTTACACTTGGTTTGTTACCTATATCATGTTGCTTCTTTCAAAATTCATTTGCATAATGACCATACTTCTTACCGTAATGACATTGGACTTGAGATTTATCATACCTTTGACCTTGTGCTTGATTTTGGCTTGGGCCTTAAATTGGATTTTTATTCTTGCCCGTTCCACTTGAGCTTGAAGGGCTCCCTCTTCCACCTCTTTGTGGGCTTCTTCCTCTTCCTCTGCCTCTACCTTGACGAAATGAAACTTGTGTCTTGAATGCATGCTCCAATGAGGAGCTTGTTTCTCTGTTCAGTCTATGTTCATGAGAAATTAGTGATGCATGAAGCTCATCCATTGAAAACTGTGAGAGGTCCTGTGTCCCTTCTATGGCCACAACAATGACATCAAACCTTCCTGGAAGACTATTCTCCTTTCCTCAACTATCTCACCATGAGACCTGATTTGAGTACTGAGTGCAATTACATGTGTAAAGAATGAGTCTACATTCTCAGACTCTTTCATACAAATTGTCTCAAAATCTCTCCTTAGCATTTGAAGCTTTGTTGCCTTCACTTTTTCCATGCCTTGGTAGGCTGTATGGAGGGTGTCCCATGCTTTCTTGGAATTTGTTGTTACTGTAATCCTGGGGAAAATACTTTCATGAACTACTTAAAGATGTAGAAGAGGGATTTTTCATCCTTCTTCATATTCTCCCTCAACAAATCTCTTTTTTTTGTGTCAAAACATTATATGTTGTTGCATCTTCTGGTTCTTGAAAACCATTCTAAACCAAATCCTAAATCTCTTGAGAAGAAAACAAAGCCTTCATTGTTATAGCCCAATAGTCATAATTTTTGCCATTAAAATGAGGAATCTAAGGATCAGTCAAGCTTGTGCTTGATGCTGCCATTTGTAACTGTAATTTTTTTTCTCACTAATGGTAAATACGCTCCAAAAATTTGCCTTCAAAACAATTTTTAACTCCCAATAAAAACACTTGTTTTTACACTAAGAGAGTTTAACTTGCTCTGATAAGAGGTGAAAGAAATTACAGGGAAGCAGAGGAGAGGAGTTTCCCCACAAAAAATCAGTTGCAGAGTTCAAATCTTTAGTTGTGGCGAACAAGAAGAGTTGCCCCAAAAAAAAAAAATCAGTTGCGGAGTTCAAATCTTTAGTTGTGGCGAACAAGAAGAGTTTCCCCCAAAAAAATCAGTTGCGGAGTTCAAATCTTCATTTACCGCGAACAAGAAACAAGAAGCAACTAGACAGAGGCTTAAAAAACACAAAAAATTTACGCACAACAAAACAGAGTAAAATGGACCAACACAATAAAACTTTGGATTATATTTCTTAATGAATGAAATACATTCACATGGAGACTGCTGCTCCTTCACAAAGTAAATAAAAAATCTTATTGCGATTTACCGTTCACCAGTGGTTGCGAAATAACTCTCTGTAAAACTCTATAAAAATTTGTTTTCAGGCGCCCACCAAAATTTGCTCCACGATTTTCTCCTCTCTACCTCCAAGACTTACACTCTCTTCAACTAAACTAAGAACTTTTACACATGTATGTTCAAAATACATTTCAACACATAAATTTATGACAAAGTCAAAGTATTAAGAGATGGTATAGGCTCTAGTACAAAATAAATGATTTTCTGAACTTGTAAGTGTTGTGGAGTGTAAGTAAATGTTTTCTCATACATATTTACCAAACTTCATTAAATTTCCATTTTTAACTGTTTGATGTGTGTTTCCCAATGGTCAGATGTATTGCGGAATGGGGAACATGTACTCATGCTCATAACTTATGTCCTTCAACATGCAAACCAAATCGGCAACCTGCAAAAATCTACTTGGAAAGTATGATTGTTGTAAACTTCATTTCCGAATAGTCTGATGTGTTGCGAATGGGAATGGAGAACATGTACTCCTGCTCATAACTTATGTCCTTCAACATGCAAACCAAATTCGCAACCTGCAAAAATCTACTTGGAAAGTATGGTTGTTGTCACTGTCTTTAACGCAGTCAATGGGATTAATTTTCCAACATTTATCTTGAGGGAAAGGCAATTATCACAACTCATTACGGTAGCAAACCCAACATCACGTATTGTGATCTTCGTCGCCCTCACCTTCATTTTGCTGAAAAACTAAATACACGGAATAATGGCCTTCAGGTGGGGGGAATAGAATCCCGCCCTGTTGGGAATTTTCACTTGTTGCAGCAGCATGCTCGTACGCGTCTAGTAATATCATAGAATACATGACTATCTATTTAAAAGGACCAGGCGAAGGGAAGCTGGCCCTTCAATGACTAGCTCTGGTTCTTCAATGACTAGCTCTGGTTCAAATACTTAATATGGCTTCCAATTTGCGTGCGAGATGTGCTCTTTTGTTCTGTGTGTCCAGGTGTGAAAGGTATGATTATTATAGGCATGCACATAGATCCTTCCCGATCCTAAAATGTTTACATGTTGAGTTGAGGTCATTGGTTTGGTTGTAAAGAGTTCAAGAGCCCGCTGTTCTTCTACATAATGAATAGATGAAAGGATCCATTGTCCCATGATAAACGAAACTAAGAAACAATTTTTATAAAAACCCAAGGAACAGAGCCATTAGAGTATCAAAAACATGCAACATTCCCTGCTACTGAAACTTGTGGACGTTATTGCCTTCAAATCTGAAGTCAACGCAAGACGGACCTTCCGACCACAGAAGAAAAATAATAGCAACCAGAGCAACGAGAAATAGAAATGTGTTAACTTGACATAAGTGTGAGGAGAACAAAAATAAAGACTTATTTGTTGAGGTGAACAATGTCTGCTCACCTCAAACCTTAAACGCCTTCCACTTAATTACAGAAATTTAAGTTCGAAATGATTTTTAAAAAATGTAATTAATATTTTCAATAACATGCTAAATTAGAGTTCAAATTTAATGTTAATTAAGATGATTTAAATAAGGTTTATGTGTAATCTTTTATTAACTTTTTATTATAAATAACTAATTTTGTACGTAGTAACTTTAAATGTGTTTAGTTAAATTTTTATTTAATAATTTTAAGCAGTTCATATAAATGGGAGATTTCATAATTGTTTTAATGGTATTTGTTGTAATATTATTATTTGGGTTATTTAAATATTTTTTAATAAAATAGTATATATTTATGTTAATCTTATATTTATCAAGTATCAAGAAAGACGAAATTTTTGAGTCTTATTTTAGAAAAAGGTTGCATCTTGAGAGATTTAATCCATCGAGGTAGTCGATACATATGAGTTTTATATAGTCTTAAGGGTTAGCTCAAGTGGTCTAAATCCAAGCGTCTTTGATATTGTTATTAGTTATTGTTAATCACAATTCAACTTTCTTTGATTCCCTTGGTGCGAAGCTCAGTATTTAGGCAACCTACCATCCACTAGATGTGGGGAAGTAATCTAGGATTTGAGTTTAACATGGATCTATGTTGGTTACACACACCATGTGTCAACTCCATACTCATACTTTTAATAAAAATAACTTATCAATGAAATAAGAAATATCTCTATATATAAATAATTTATTTAAAGTAAATATTGAAGTATTTTATTTATAACTTATGAATTTTTATTTCAATGCTTTATCTTTCTTTATATAAAATCGATATAAAATTTTATTATGCGATATAAAGCAAGGATGAAATTGGAAGAGACTGGTTACATTTCAATTTGAAGGGTTAACTTCAATTTAGCTTTTCAATGTTGACAAGTTAAAATAAACTATTATTTTCATATGAAAATGAAAATTAATTTTACATTTCATGGATGTTTTACACATCACACATAATGTGTCGAGTTGTGTAGAGTTAAAATGTATAATCTTAGACAAAACTAAAAATCTAACTATGCAAGTAGATGAAAAATGTTTACTAGTATTACAATGTTTATATAAATCATATGGAGGGAATTTAATACGACCTTTTACTTACACTCATTTTATGAATCATATGGAAAGATCCAATTGGACCATTTATTTATAATCTATATAGGAGCATGGAGGAAATTCAATAGGACCATTTACTTTTTCATCTCATGCATGTCATTGTAGTACAATGAAATTGTTTTCCTTTCTTATACATAATTGATAACTGGCCCAATCATTCAATGAATTACAATGACTTTTTATTTCGAGAAGCACACTCCAACTCAGTATGCTAGAGATGTTGCAATGTCAACATAAACATTTTGACTTAGTCAAAAATAAAATTAAAAAAATAAGAGGCATAATAGTTAAAATTAAAAAAAAAATTATAATTATAATTACAAAAATACAATAATATTAATAATTATAGTTTTAAGTATAAAATTATAAACTTAACTTAAACTATAAAATTAAAATTATGGTGACCTACAATCCCATGGTATTTGTTACAATGAAGCCTATTCAAAGGCCTAAGAAAATCCATTACAACTTAGATCCATCTTAACTATGGACTTAATAGGCTTGGTAGATCTAGATTTAAGATGGATCTAGGTTGGCTTAACAGTAATAGAATGATAATATTATTTTATCAATATCATTGTAATAAGAAATAAATTAAAAAACAACAAAATATATTTGAAACATCGAACATCACAATTTCCCATAAAATAAATACAACTTACAAGAATCTTTTACCATAAGAATTATAGTGCACATGCCCACTATGATGCATGACACCATCTACAAAAGTAAAGAATATAGAAATAAAATTACTTTTTGTCAACAAGAATGAATAAATACTACTTATGTAGTAATGAATTTATGATAATAAGGGACCATACATGCATTGAATCAATTTTAATCCCTATTTCATATTTCAAGTATTCATAATAAGTAGACATAAAGAACATATGTAGGTGATATTCATAAATGCAAGCAAATAGAGAACGTTGTAAATGCAAGAGAGAAAAATAAGGAAAAGTGGAGTAGGAAGTGGGAAGGTCTGCAAGTGGAGCCATATATCATTAGTAGTTAACATTTGTGAATCTAGTGGTCAAGAGGACGAGGAATAGATTAAAATTGAAGTTGATTCAACTTGGAATTGTTTTTCTTTTGCATTGACCACAACTAAAGCATTTGATCTTTTGTGTCAACTACTAAGATGTAATTTGGTGATACATTGGATCCATGAGGTACATAACAATAGGATTCTATTATATAAAAATGATAATATTTCTTTTTTTGAACTATCATGATATAGCCAAAAATTGTTAATGTTCGTTTTTGTAATTGTTATGATATAAAAAATATGATTAAAAAATTAAAAAAACTATAAAAAAAAGTAAATCATATTATCAAATATTTCCTTGCTTTTCAATTGAAAAATTCAAAAACAACTCTCATTTCAAATTACACAAGTAACCTTTTATTTTTTATTTTCATTTGCATGGGAAATAATTTTAGCTATTCTATGATGGACTAGAAAACTCATTTGAACCTTGATATGGACATTGAAAACCTCTCTCTCTCTCTATATATATATATATACATATACATATACATATACATATACATATACATATACATATACATATACATATATATATATATATATATACATATATATATATATATATATATATATATATATATATATATATATATATATATATATATATATCATGTTAATTAAACATACCAATATTATTTTTAAATACCACATATAAACTCCATGTTGAGTAATTAAAGAATTATGCATCTATCTCATGCAAAAAAGTAAAAAGTAATTATATATAAAATTATAGTTTTTTTCCTTTCAATTATTTTATCATTCTATATAAAATTAATGTAAAACCAAGTTGGAAATTGAAGTATTTTATTTATGGGTATTATTTTATTATTTTTAAATGTAATAATATAAGATAACAGTTGTACTCTATCTATCACTGAAACAAAATAATCATTTACTTTAAATATTATATTTAAATAATATACAGTCCAGGAGGTTTTAGATAGACAATGATCGGGTGCTCCGTTAAGGAACTCTAGGATGTGAAGTCACCAGTTCAATTCCCCGTCCCAATCGAGTGATATATTGGACATGATGACGATGTAGTCCCACCAAGCTTACAAAAAAATATTTAATTAATATTCTGATGGGGCTAGCCCATGTGGTCCCACCGTCTAAACGCTGATGTGTTATGTACTTACAATATGTATAACAATGCAATTGATTTTGGATATAAATGTCATTTGATTTTTAATCTGCTTGGGTTACGATATGGGTACCTTGACGGTCTGTCTATTGGACAACTGTCCCTCCTTGGGATTTTGCAAAACCCACCTTGGGTTGGGGTTTTACACCGTTCGCGCTCCTTTGGTTTTCATTGTTCCTCCGGTCTTTGGCTCTGCGAGCTCCTGGCGATTCCTTGCGACTTCTGTATTTTCCGTTGTGAGTTTGTGAGTTCTGTCTGCCTGGTCGACGGAGTGATGTGCTCCTGGTTGCGGTCGTGGTCTCAATCGTTCTAAGTCTCGGCCTGTATGCTATTGTTTGCTCAGCGAAACCCTGGTAAGGTTTGCATTACGGGATTTGTTTGCATGTATATTCTCTGTCACTGTGGTATATATTCGGCCTTAATGTCTGCCTCTGTGTGTTTTGGTCAATTTCTGCCCGTATCTCACAAGGGTTTACAACTAGTCGAGAGCTGTTAGGTTCTTGGTGACGTTCACTTCAGCTCTGGTTCGTTGGCTTGCAAATTCGACAGGTTGTGGTGGCATGCTCTGTTCGCTCCTCCGTCAACTTAACCTGGTAAGCTTCTGTTCTATGCTAGACTTTTCTTTAGATGTTTTTCCTGAGTCTAATGGCCTAGCTCCTCTGTGAGCAGGGGTTCGTCCGGGTGAGAAAATACAGCTATGGCTTGCTTGTTAGGTAATGGCACTCGTTTATCTTAGTCAATATCTTCATCCCAGTTCTCTGTTTTTGTTTTTCTGTGGTTGGAACCTAACCCTTCTTCTGTTTGCCTTTGTGCAGGTGGAGCCGTTCGTTGTTCTAGATGCCTGGACTTCCAGCTGCCCCGAACAGTATACGGGTAGAATCGTTCTGTTGTTCTAGCTTTGCTTGGCTGGGTTTTCTGACTTGTAGGGTCTGTTTGTTTTTCGTTGGCCTTGTGCCGCTATCTGTTGTTGGTTCCTTAGCTATTAGGCTTGGTGGTAGCTTCAAGAGATGAGTTCAGACTCTATGCTGATGGCTTTTGTTTATAGTCGTGTCAGTTCCCACGTCTGCGAACTGGGTTGGTCTTGTAATTGTTTTGAACAGAGAATGTGAATGCTTATATGGACTTTGGATGACTATATTATAATCCTGTGAATTTATGTGGAAATAAATCTGGAACCGCTCTCGTGGTTTGTTTACATACCTGTTATAATTGTATACGCCTGAACGCTATGATTGTGTGGCCTGCGCTGGTCGTTGTGGCTCTTCGTTTGATTTAGTTGTCTTTTCGTTCTGGTTCAGAATCTGTAGTGGTAATTTAACAACGTTCACACCATAAAAGGAATGCACAACATTGAATTATACAGTATTTGAGGACGCTCGTAGGAATTTTATGTGCACTGAAAAAAAAAAGAATATATTCTTTACTGGTAATTTCTTTTCCACAGTCGAACCCGTATTGGGCTTGTTTTCCTCTTTTTGTATCACTGTTCTCAAACAGTTGGACAACTGTTGTTAGTTTTTTTGTTGTCGGTTATAGTAGTTATTTCACATTTGAAACTTCTTCATAACTAGCACATTTTCCTTTACATGTATTTACAACAGTAATATAACTGTTCGGAAACGAATGATTCTAACTAATTACTACTGTTCCTAATTAGAAGTCATTACATTATTCTTAGGCATTTTAAACAGAAAAGTAAAATAAAAACAACAAATAAAAATAAAGACAGATATGTTGTTCGTCCAGTGAGCTGTGTTCTCTGTCCTTCTCAGAAACCATGTCAACCTTCTTTCCGTTTTCGCCCTGTTAGCCAGATGCTCCTGCATCAGGCTCCCGGGGTAAAAGAAATTCATGGCTCCGTTCCATGAGTTCCTCCACCGAATAACCAACCTTCTGTATCTGCGCCGCGTTGAGCCATGAGCTGTCCTCCATTGGACGGTCTCTCCACTTGACGAGGTAACGCAGATATTCTTTCCTACGTGTCTTCTTGGCTACCTGGGTGCTGAGGACCCCTTCAATCTCATGGGACTGGGCCGAAGGCAATTGTTTCTTCCAAGAACTGTCTCCAAATTGGGTGTCCCGTTTTGGCTATACCACACTATCATCCTCTGCTTGGGCATTATATGGGAACAGATCCGCCACATTGAAAATAGGTGATATGCCTATGTCAGGTGGCAGCTGAATCTCGTAAGCATTGGCTGAAAATTTACGTAGGATTTTGCATGGACCAATTTTCTTATATTTTAGTTTATTATACGTGCCCTTAGGAAACCGTTCCCGGCGCAGGTGCGCAAGGACCTCATCCCCAACATTAAAATGCACCTCTCGTCGCTTTGAGTCTGCTTGCTGCTTGTATTTTTGTACGCTGTCCTGCAACCTTATTTTGACTTTTTCATGAAGTTCGCTCATTGCTTCTGCAAAGTCTTCCCCATCCGCGCTTCTCCGTTCCAACTTTCCCAAATCTCGCAGTTCATGTATTCCCCGAGGATGCATGCCATACAAGATCTGAAATGGGTTGTGTCCGGTGCTACGATTGGGCAAATCGTTATAAGCGAATTCTGCCTGGGCGAGAGCTCGATCCCATAACCGCGAATTTTCTCCAGTTAAACTCCGTAATAAGTTCCCCAAGCTTCTGTTCACCACTTCCGTTTGTCCATCAGTCTGCGGATGATACGCAGAGCTGAAATTCAATTGCGTGCCCAACTTTTTCCACAGGGTGCGCCAAAAGTGTCCTGTGAATTTTACATCCCTGTCTGAAATGATAGTTCTGGGTAGGCCATGTAATCTAACAATCTCCGTGAAAAACAGGTGTGCCACATACGTGGCATCACTAGTTTTCCGGCAAGGAATAAAATGAGCCATTTTCGAAAATCTATCTACCACCACCATTACTGAATCATACCCCCGCTGTGTTCTAGGCAGTCCGAGAACAAAGTCAATGCTGACCAAGTCCCATGGCCTGCTTGGAACATGTAGTGGTGTGTAAAGTCCAGTATTCTGACTGTGTCCTTTTGACAATTGGCAGACTTTACACCTGTTTACATATCTCTGTACATCCCTGCTCATTTTAGGCCAATAATAAAAATGTCCGAGTTGCTCCAAAGTTTTTTTGATGCCAAAATGTCCCGCTAATCCGCCACTATGCTTTTCCCGTACAATATTCTCCCTCATTGAACAGTCTGGGATACATAACTGCCCACCTCTGAACAATAATCCTTCCTGTAAATTATAGTCCAACCATGGGCTTGCATTCCTTAATACGGGATTTTGGCAGGCTTCAAAAGCTTCCTTGAAATCTGTGTCAGTTTGGTACAAATCTTTCAAATGTTCGAATCCCAATACCTGTATGCTACTCTCCTGTAAGAGCAAGGCTCTTCTGCTCAAGGCATCCGCCACTTTGTTGGCTTGCCCACTTATGTGTTTTAACATGAAAGTGAAACTCTGCAAGTATTCTACCCACTTGGCGTGCTTATGGTTTAACTTGTGCTGCTGCATTACATATTGTAATGCCGAATTATCAGAAAACAAAACGAACTCATTGCCCAGCAGGTAGTGCCTCCAATGTTTTAAAGCTTGGACCACTGCATAAAATTCCTTGTCATACGAGGAATATTTCTGCCGGCTTTCATTTAGTTTTTCACTAAAAAATGCCACTGGTCTGTCTTCCTGACTGAGCACAGCGCCAATAGCTGTTCCACTTGCGTCACACCGAACTTGAAAAAGTTTATTGAAATCGGGCAGCCTCAAGATTGGCCTCTCCGTGATCTTCCGCTTCAAAAGCTGAAAACTGTCTTCTGCCATCTTGGTCCAACAAAAAGGCTAACTGGCCTTTTTGATGGTCTCTAACATTGGTGCGCAGATTTCACTGAAATTTCTAATAAATTTTCGATAAAAACTTTCCAGTCCGTGGAAACTACGTACCTCAAATAAGCTTTTCGGTGACGGCCAATTTATAATTGCTGCAATCTTCTCGGGGTCCATTTTCAATTCATTTTCCGCAACTACAAACCCTAGATAGACCAGCTCCTTCTGCAGGAAAGTGCATTTCTTTAAGTTTATCAGCAGTTTGTTCTGCTGTAACTTCTCTAACACCCTTCGAACATGTTGAAGATGCTCTCTTTTTGTTCTGCTGAAAATTAAAATATCATCAAGATAAACTATCACGAACTTGCCAATAAATTCCTTTAACATCTCATTCATCAATCTCATAAAGGTACTAGGAGCATTGCTCAATCCAAATGGCATGACCAGCCATTCATACAACCCTTCATTAGTCTCAAAAGCTGTTTTCCACTCATCTCCTTCCCTAATCCTGATCTGATGATAACCACTCTTCAGATCAATCTTTGTGAAATAAGCTGCTCCGCTAAGACAATCCATCATGTTGTCCATCATGGGTAAGGGAAATCTATATCGAATAGTGATTTTATTAATAGCCTGCGAATCTGTACACATTCGCCATTCTCCACCCTTCTTAGGTGCAAGTACTGTTGGTACTGCACAAGGGCTCAAACTTTCTCTGATCAGTCCCTTATCCAGCAACTCCTGCACTTGTTTACGAATTTCTTCATTGTCTTTCGGACTCATCCTATACGCTGCCTTGTTCGGCAAGCTTGCTCCAGGTATAAAATCAATATGATGGCTAATACTCCTCTTGGGAGGCAACTTATCTGGCAGATCGTCAACTACAATGTCTTGGAATTCTTTCAACAACTCCTGAATTTCTACAGGCAGTTCTGATTTTTCTGTGTTTAGCAACATCAGTTTTGTCCTCCTTACAATCGCATAATTGACCTCATTTTCCTCAATCTGCTTCACAAACTGTTTTCCTCCAATTAACAATGTTTTTGTTCCACTCGGTTCTGCTGCATCCTCCTCTTTGATGGGTACAAGCGTATGTTTGATCCCGTCTTTCACAAATTTATAGCAATTTGTCTTCCCATCGTGTGTCACTCTCCGATCATACTGCCATGGTCTCCCAAGCAGTATATGGCACACATCCATTGGCATAATATCGCAGACCACCATGTCTTGATATTTGCCAATGTGAAATTCTACCTCGCACTGTTCATCAACTAGTAGCTGGTGGCCTTTCTGTAGCCACGACACCTTGTAAGGCGTGGGGTGTTTAAGCCGCTTCAAGCCCAGCTTTTCCACCATTTCGGTGGCAACCAAATTGTCTGTACTCCCGCTGTCTATAATCAATTTACAGCACTTCCCATGTGATTTGCAAACTGTTCGAAACAACGCCTTTCGTTGGGTCTGTTCAGCCATCTCTTTGGCTGGCTTCAACAACAATTTGTTCAAAATTAGAGCTTCCCCCGTTTCCACCACGTTTTCTATCTCTCGGGGTTGTGCTTCAGCTTCGTCAGGCTGCGCAACAAATGCTCCCCTCTAGCCAGCGTGCTCAGCTTCCGGGCATTCGAAGGATTTGTGCCCTCACTTATGGCACTTGTTGCACTGGACATTAGTCCCTCTTCCGTGACCATTTCCTCTTCCCCACTGATATGGCCAACCTCCTCTAGTGCTTTCTCCCTTCTCTGCTATCCCTGAAGCTCTGGAACTGCTGCCTTCTTCGCTGTTTGTGGCAGTTCTCCCTCTGCCGTAGGACTGTCCTCGTCCTCTGCCATTCCCTCTCCCTCTCCTATTGTTCTGCTTCCTGTTGATTTTCTCTTCAGCCTTTACAGCACTCTGAAAGGCTTCTTCAATATTTCGGGGAGAGAGAATACTGATCTCGTCCAATATTTCCAACCTCAAGCCATTTACATACCTCGCTATTTTTTCTGGAGTATCATCCATATAACCAGCACGTAAATTTACACGGTAAAACTCTTCTGTGTACTCCTTTACAGTCATACCTTTCTGCCTTAAATTTTGCACTCGTCGATAAAGCTCAACCTGGTAGTCTTTCGGCAAAAATCTGCCCTTCAGTTTTGCCACCATCCTTGGCCACTTTCTTATTGGCAACTTGTTCATTCGTCTCCTGTCCGCTTGGACACTATCCCACCATAAGGCGGCGTGCCCTTTTAATTTAGTTGCAGCAAATCTAACTCTTTTGTCCTCACTGATTTCCTCATTTTCAAAATACTTGTCTAATTCACTTACCCAATCCAGCAAGACATCTGCGGACAGACTGCCATCATAGTTAGGGATCTCCGGTTTGGGTTTGCTGCTGGCTAACAGTACCGATCGCAACAGTCTTAACTCTGGGGCTTCTTCCTCTGACCCATCTGTAACAGTTGCTACCTCATCTTCACTATCATCCCCAAGTTCCGGGTCTCTTCGCCTACCTGCCTCTACTGCTTCCAAGCGAGCTGTAAGAATTCTCAACTGTTCTCTCAAACCTTCGTCTGCTACTCTGCGTGCACCTCTCCCACGTCCTCGTCTTTGTACTTCCATCTTCCTCTACTTCCTCAAAATGCTGCTCTGATACCACTTGATGGGGCCAGCCCACGTGGTCCCGCCGTCTAAACGTTGATGTGTTATGTACTCACAATATGTATAACAATGCAATTGATTTTGGATATAAATGTCATTTGATTTTTAATCTGCTTGGGTTACGGTATGTGTACCTTGATGGTCTGTCTATTGGACAACTGTCCCTCCTCGGGATTTTGCAAAACCCGCCTTGGGTTGGGGTTTTACACCGTTCGCGCTCCTTTGGTTTTCATTGTTCCTCCGGTCTTTGGCTCTGCGAGCTCCTGGCGATTCCTTGCGACTTCTGTATTTTCCGTTGTGAGTTTGTGAGTTTTGTTTGCCTGGTCGACGGAGTGATGTGCTCCTAGTTGCGGTCGTGGTCTCACTTGTTCTAAGTCTCAGCCTGTATGCTATTGTTTATTCAGCGAAACCCTGGTAAGGTTTGCATTACGGGATTTGTTTGCATGTATATTCTCTATCACAGTGGTATATATTCAGCCTTAATGTCAGCCTCTGTGTGTTCTGATCAATTTCTGCCCGTATCTCACAAGGGTTTACAGCTAGTCGAGAGCTGTTAGGTTCTTGGTGACGTTCGCTTCAGCTCTGGTTCGTTGGCTTCCAAATTCGACAAGTTGTGGTGGCATGCTCTGTTCGCTCCTCCGTCAACTTAACCTCGTAAGCTTCTGTTCTATGCTAGACTTTTCTTTAGCTGTTTTTCCTGAGTCTAATGGCCTGGCTCCTATGTGAGCAAGGGTTCGTCCGGGTGAGAAAATACAGCTATGGCTTGCCTGTTAGGTAATGGCACTCGTTTATCTTAGTCAATATCTTCGTCCCAGTTCTCTGTTTTTGTTTTTCTGTGGTTTGAACCTAACCCTTCTTCTGTTTGCCTTTGTGCAGGTGGAGCCGTTCATTGGTCTGGATGCCTGGACTTCCGGCTGCCCCGAATAGTATACGGGTAGAATCATTCTGTTGTTCTAGCTTTGCTTGGCTGGGTTTTCCGACTTGTAGGGTCTGTTTGTTTTTCGTTGGCCTTGTGCCGCTGTCTGTTGTTGGTTCCTTAGCTATTAGGCTTGGTGGTAGCTTCAAGAAATGAGTTCGGACTCTATGCTGGTGGCTTTTGTTTGTAGTCGTGTCAGTTCCCACGTCTGCGAACTGGGTTGGTCTTGTAATTGTTTTGAACAGAGAATGTGAATGTTTATATGGACTTTGGATGACTATATTATAACCCTGTGAATTTATGTGGAAATAAATCTTGAACCGCTCTCGTGGTTTGTTTACATACCTGTTATAATTGTATACGCCTGAACGCTATGATTGTGTGGCCTGTGCTGGTCGTTGTGGCTCTTCGTTTGATTTAGTTGTCTTTTCGTTCTGGTTCAGAATCTGTAGTGGTAATTTAACAACGTTCACACCATAAAAGAATTGCACAGCATTGAATTATACAGTATTTGAGGATGCTCGTAGGAATTGTATGTGCACTGAAAAAAATGAATATATTCTTTACTGGTAATTTCTTTTCCACAGTCGAACCCGTATTGGGCTTGTTTTCCTCCTTTTGTATCACTGTTCTCAAACAGTTGGATAACTGCTGTTAGTTTTTTTGTTGTCGGTTATAGTAGTTATTTCATATTTGAAACTTCTTCATAACTAGCACATTTTCCTTTACATGTATTTACAACAGTAATATAACTGTTCGGAAACGAATGATTCTAACTAATTACTACTGTTCCTAATTAGAAGTCATTACATTATTCTTAGGCATTTTAAACAGAAAAGTAAAATAAAAACAACAAATAAAAATAAAGACAGATATGATGTCCATCCAGTGAGCTGTGTTCTCTGTCCTTCTCAGAAACCATGTCAACCTTCTTTCCGTTTTCGCCCTGTTAGCCAGATGCTCCTGCATCATATTCATAAAATAAGTTATAACTTTAATTATAGTTATTAATGAAGTAAATGTTTTGTATTTCCTAAGAGGGTTACATTCTAATTCTCTAAAGTCTGATCTAGTTCGTAGGAAGACTTGAGTAGACATAGAACTTCAATGTCTTAAAAAATGTAGAAGGTAAGATACTATTTGTAGTTCCTACGGTCAAAATACCTATATTATTTGTTGCACCTCTAGGCCATATTTAAACTAAGGATTACAAAATTGAAATATAAAAAAGTATAAGAATCAAGAAACGTAAAGACAATTAAGTTGAGTTATCTAAATCAATGGCTTCGATAGGAATGGGATCCTTGTTTTCACCTAGGGAGAAAACCTGATCGAGGAGGGATGCCCATGTGTTTCTTGATATGGCCCAACCTTCCATCCATAGTTACCATTTTCCATTGCGTCATATCAGAAATAGAAGAATGTTCTTCGTGCTCTGATTTCTATCCACTAAAATTCTATCGAGGAGGAACTTCCGATGGCAATAAATGTCCACTCTATTCATGTATTTATTATAACGGCCTTTGGTATTCCCTACATCTAGAACCCATTCAGATACTTTTGTCATCACTTCAGTATCTGTGAGGGTGTGTCTCTCATATTCTTAATTTCCTCTTAGATTAGGTATGAAGCAAGCTCTCTAAATCATCTTTTTGAACTCTTAGAACTCAATTGAGCTTGAGTGTGCCATTTTTCTTAATAATACATTGCCTCGCATTGCACTCAGACTTCTAATCTGGCATAATGAGCTCCCTAAGAGTTATTTGGACCCAATGGAAGACATAATTTTCCCTCGCATGAAGTTGTTCTCCAAAGAAATATTTAAACTATGAGTACTATTGTAGACAAGGAGGGCCTCTTCCACTAGATTTTGCTAGAGTCTCTTTACTCATTGGAATTTCTCGGTGACTTGAAGACATTGGAGAGACACACTCTTAGGAATGTACCTGATTCCTTCACCTTTTTCCTATAATAATAGGCAACACTGAAACTATAACAATAAGGATTTAAAAAAGTTTCACAATATGGGTGGAATCAAACCTCCTATATGATATTTCCCTAGTTGGTCATATAATTCCTCAAAAGGTTGCATCCAGATAGGCATTTTCCTCCCCAAGCCCAACCAAAGAACTAGGAATACTAGTAGAGGTCTCTAGATGAGTTGGATGTTCGAAGGGGAAAAGGGAAACAACACCTTCCTAATTGATTTTCCTATGTTAGCCTTCAAAGGAGATGCTTGCGAGGACTGACATAAAAAATAATCACCAATTGAAGTGCGAAAGAGGTATTATCATATATACAGCAGAAAAATAAGTAAGAAGTTGTTACCATAGCTGAGTTATGGAAGCCCCATCTCCATACTAGTGCTCCACAGGGGCTTCACTCAATGAACATCTAACATATCACGTGTGTTCATGGCATACTAAACACTGCGTTTAATTTGACTACATATTGGAAAATGCCTCTAAAACTCACATTATTTAACCCCCTACCAATACACACCTGACACACCTTCCCAATTTAAAAAATTCTTACTTTCACTAGATATTGTAAGTATCCATTTTTTCATTAACATTTTTTATACTCCTTTATATTTTTTCATTAAATTTAGGCTCCATTTTTTAATCTTGCCAATATAAAAACCCTTTACCCCTATTATATGCTCAATATATTATGTGATTTTTCTTCAATATATATCCCCCAATATGAACCCGCATGGTATGATATTGCTCCCAATAAAACCCCGTGTAGTGCTCCATAACTAAGACTTCAAGCATAAAACCATGATGAAAATGATGTGAAATTATTCAAATTGAAAGTGCTCCTTACAACTCGTCAACCATTGAATTCCATCTTAATGAATCGAAACCGAAAAATGGGCATGGGCTTGTTGTATGAGCAAGTATGTCATTTAAATTTTAAATTTTAAAATACTCTTAAAATTTGGTTAAGATTATTAACTATTTAAATGTTGATAAAATATTAACTAATTAAATGTTGATAAAATTTTATTTTATATTATATTATAGGTAAACCGAAAAATGGGCATGGGCTTGTTGTGTGAGCAAGTATGTCATTTAAATTTTAAATTTTTAAATACTCTTAAAATTTGGTTAAGATTATTAACTATTTAAATGTTGATAAAATTTTATTTTATATTATATTATAGGTAAACGATGTTAAAATTTTATTTTTAATTATATTTATATTAAAAATATTTTGAAAAATTACAATTTGGAATACACTATCGAATTTAAATCTAATTTAATTTGAAAACTTATTATATTTTGAAATTTAAATGTTTCAAATTAAGATGCGGGGAAGTCTAATTTTTTAAATGTTTATTTTTAATTAAATTAATTTATTATATTTTAAAAAGTTAAAATTAAAATTAAAATTGAATTACCATTTTAACAATAATAATTAATAATGAATAAAATTTATTGAATTAACTGTATGTAAGTTTAATTTGAAACGTACGTATTACTCATTTTTGATAAGAATTTCAAAAATAAATATACCAACGAAAGGAAGGGACCTTTTCCATTTCACTAAGACCATAGATAGAAAGACATTCTATACATACATTTTTTATTCGATAATCATGTCTATAGGTGATTTAAAAAAAAAAAAAAAAAAATTATAGGATATGTCAAACATAACAATTATGATTTTTTTATTTCCCAATGTGATTAGGGATGAGTGCAATGGTTTTAAAGGGCAACATTGGATTTTATAGTACTAGGTGGGTTTTAATGGTTGAAGGGATGGGCCATGTTTGAGATGATCCATGCATAAACTACACTACTCTTACTTTTAAATACTTTCAAATTCAACTCCTTTCCATAATGGCATTTAATCTTTCGGGTACAATTGTATGTAGCTTCACTATCATAGTTGTTAGTTAGGCTTCAAAGGCAGCTATCTCAGTGAGGATTTTCATTTTTGATTATTTGTTTCTTATTGTTTATACCTATGAATCTTAATGGTACACATGATTTGCTTCTCAATTTCCGTCCTTTTTCTTGTGATTCTTTTATTGCAGGCTTTATTTTGGATTTATGCCCATTTTCCTCGGCTTTTTTTTCGTGCCTTTTTTTACCCATTCTATTGCTTTATCTAGTTCTTTGGTGTCCATGAATATTACTAAAATGATAGACATGGTTCAACAAATAGCTCATTTTCAATGAGGAGATGATGTTCATGGCTTTGAAGGGAGGTTCTCACACATGCATGTTGCTAAGTACCTTAGCATGCATCTACAAAGAACAAATTAATATTTGTGACCATTTAGGTGAGGCGGAATTAGATTTGATGGGTGAATGCAATTTCCTATTCGACTTTGAGGTTGTGGATGTCTTGGATGTTGGATGGAGGGCATACCCATGGTTGGGAAAAATCAATACATGTAAACCATTGGTCTCTATAGGTTATGAATGCTCTTCAGTCATGTCCTTCTTGATAAGAATGATTCCAAAGATGGAGTTTTCTTGGTTTTGGATATTGCAATGTTGCAATTAAAGGAAATGAATCACATGTTACAACATATTGAGGAGGTGGTGGCTCTATGACATGGAACATGTTGCCCTAGTCCTAAAGCTCCAATTTCCATTTATGGCAATGCCTAAGCTCCAATTCCCATTGAGGGCAATGCATCCAATTCAATATAGTTTTCTTATGATTGGTTACTTGCTATATATTTTTCTGTTCAAGTGGGTTAGTGTAAATAGTCTTCAAAGGAAATTAATTTCTTTTTATGGCTCTTATAAAGTCCATAAACATTTACACTCTATTTTGTTTAATGGATAATATCTCTTTGCAAATTGATACTATTAAACTAATAGATAATCTCTTTTTACAAAATGATAAACTTTTATTTTTTCAATAATCTAATTGGTCTAATTTCCTATATGGAAATCCATTGATAAAAAAATCTACTAAACACATATCTAACTTTTAATTATTAATAAAATTTCTTAACTTAAAAAAATAAATTTAAAAAATATTAATTAGATTTAAAATAATTATATATATATATATATATATATATATATATATATAAATCATTATAATATATAAATTTAAATTGATTAATTAATTTATTATAAATTAATATTTTAATTATTTTTTTATTAACTTATATTTAATAAAAAAACATTAAAACAAAATATTTTCGATAATAATTTTTACTTTCATTTTCCTAAAAATTTAATTTTATAATATATGAATTATAAAATTTGCGATAATAATATAGGGTGATGTATTTACGATCTCTTTGCGGTAATAATTTACGATCTGTCTATGGTCATAATTTACGATCTCTCTGCGGTAATAATTCACGATCTCTTTGCGGTAATAGGAAAACAAACTAGGGCGCGTGCGTCTGCGGTCCGACTTGCTGATATCAGGTGCACACATTCCTTATATTTTTCTAATACATATATGCTCATATATTTTGAAGTATGAATAATTCACCACAATTACCAAAGATTACCAGAGGTAGACATAGCACAGTCACTCTACAGAACCTCTATGAGTATATAAAGTCTTTAGAGAAACGTAGAGAAGAAAGAGAAGCCAAGCTACAAATAGAGTTAGAATCCATGCTGGAAAATAAATTCACATCTCTTGAAGACAAGATCCAAAAACAAATAGAAAATAAAATAGAACTATTGGAGAATAAGATGGAGGCAATGGAGACTAGGTTGCAGGTTATAGAAAAACAAAACCAAGATATGAACCAAACATCCCAGCAAGTAGATGCTGATACTTTAGAGAGTCTTAAAATGAAGGACATGATTAAAGAGCTAGAAGAAAAAGTTAATAGTTGCCTCACCCTAAATAGTGTGGCAGGTAAATTAGATATCAAACCAATTAAAGATGAAATGAAAAAATTGATAGAATTAGACCATGAGCGTAACAAAAGGGCCTTGAACCTTATAATCTTCGGTTTGAAAGAGGAGGTAGACGAGGATACTTTAGCCATAGCCCAGACAGAATTACATAACAGATTACAAATTGAAACAACGTGTCTCGTAGAAGCAACAAGGTTGGGAAACTAATTGAGAATAAATGAAGGCTGATCCTGATAAAGGTGAGCTCTATTGACCATATGTATGACATACTTAGTAAAACCTCAAGTCTAAAAGAAACGGGAATATTTATAAATGAAGATCTCATTCTAGAAGTTCAAGCAGAATTGAGAAAGGAGGTTCAAAAGGTAAAGGAAGCTAGGAAGGAAGGAAGATGGGTAATAATCAGAAATAGAAAAGCCGTTATTTGAGATAGAAACCAAAAAGATAATAATAAATAGTAATTCAACATGCTCCCGATTCTTTCTCGGAACTGTCGGGGCTTTCCATGGAACAAAGGCCCCAAGCTGATTTGGATATCGAATGATCTTGATCTTATTTTGCTTGTTGAAACTTGGAAGCATGAAGAATCTAAGGTCTCTAACATAGATGGCTTTACATTATGGTCTAGCTGGAATAAGCGATCCTCTTGTAGAGGCATTAGGGGTACAACTTGTTACATTAAGAAGAACATCTCTCCCCATGCTAGGATTTATAAAAACAACCCTTACAACCAATATAGTTGGATATAAATTACTGACATTTATGATAAAAAGGCCTATATAGCAATCTATTATTCTTCCTCCATCAATTCTGACTTCTATAAGAAAAAGAGTCTAGATAAAAATAGTCCTTACAACAGTTTAGAGAATGATATTTCTAGCCTAAGGAATGAAGGTAATATCCTTTTAATGGGTAACTTTAATGCTCAAACTTCAAGCAACCAAGTTATTCTTCTAAGCAATCATTCCAAACCTAATCCTCTTTGGTTAGATGAAGACCTTCCTCTAGCTAGCTGGTACAAAAGGAGCTCTGAATACCTCAGGGAGAATTTTTTTGGGTCAAAGCTAGTCAAGCTCTGTAGTGCTCAAGATCTCATAATTTGCAACGGTCTAAAGAAGTGGCCCGATTCTAGCCAGATGACCTGCATCCATGGGCTTGGTAGTAGCGTGTTATACTATGTTATCTCCGATCTCACTCTATACATCGAAATAACAAATTTTGACATCTTAAACGACCACGAGCCTGACTCTGATCATATGCCTTTACTTATAACTCTCAATTTTTTCATGCATAGAGATCCCATAGAAGATAATCCTTATAGCCAAAGGAAGTTAATCTTTGATAGCAATAAAAAAGATCTCTTTCTAAATGAATTAAAACTAATTTGTTTCCTTTATCTATTATAGACAACATAAAAGATCTCTATCATAGTTTTACTACAACCCTCTCATATTCTATTAACAAGTTCTGAATTGAAGTTTCAAGTAATAAAAGAAATAGCAAAACCAACCCATGGTATGACAAAGATTGTAAAAGTGCGAGGAGAGAAATTAAGGAAGTTGATGATAAATCTCTTAAAATTGGCAAGATAAAAATATACAAAGCGCTAACTAAAAGGGAAAAAAGGTAGTATATTCATAAAAGATAAGGTAATCTCTTACACCTCTCTAAGGTAGCTCCTAAGAAATTCTGGAGGCAGATTCTAACTAGGAAAACTAAAGATAATAATAAAATTTCTTTACGCGACTGGAATTCCTATCTTAAAAAGCTTTATGAATCTCCAAATGTCATGGATAACTTTGAAACCCTGCTCACAACGAAAGAATTTTTCTCATTAGAAGACATTGATTTTGGGTTAATCGCTTGGCTAATGGAAAAGCTAAGGACATTGAAGGTTACCAAGCGGAAATCTTAAAAATTGGAGGTCCTGTCCTCATCCCCAACATTCATAAGCTTCTCAATCAAGCGGTCAAGCAAGGGTTCCCTAAACCATGGTCTGAAAGCCTCATTATCCCTATTTTTAAAAGTGGGGATACAAATAACCCCTCTAATTATTGGAAAATTATGATCAACCCTCTCTTAGCCAATTTATATGGTATTATTTTGGAAAAGAAGTTGAGCATATGGATTTAAAGTTAAGGTAAGCGGGCTAAAGGCCAAGTGGGTTTTAGAAAGCAACACTCAACAACAGACCACCTCATTACGCTTAGGATCATTGTGGAGGAATGTCGCGATGATAAATCCAATCTCTTTTTTTGCTTTGTGGCCTTTAGAAAGGCATTCAATATGGTTCCTAGAAACAACCTTTGGTATAGATTAGAAGAGTTAAAGGTTCCTTTTGAGTTGAGAGCTACCGCTATAAGGTTATACAAGAATGTAATTGCCAAGTTAAAGAGCAATGAGGGGTGGTTGAAAGATATTAAGTGTAATATCGGAGTTAAAAAAGGTTTCCCCCTCTCCCCTACCCTATTTGGCATTTACATCGATAAGCTAGAAGGTTGTTGAAATGAAGCGGGATGTGCTGGCACGATCTTAGCTGGGATAGTCATCATCCTTCTTCTCTACGATGACGATATTGTTCTTCTCGCAAGGTGCCCATCTGATCTTGATAAGCAACTTATAATTCTTAAGGATTTCTGCTCTACCATGGTATGATTGTTAACACTGAAAAAACAAAAGTTATGATTATCAAATCCAAGAAGGACACTTACGCTAATTTTATGTCCTTACGCTAATTTTATGTATGACAATAATAACTTGGAGGAAGTGTCTTCCTACAAGTACCTAGGAATTGATATTCATCACAAGCTCAACTAGAACTATAACATTGAGAAAATGATTAATGGGGGATGGAAAGCTTATTTTGGTCTTGAAAATAATTCTAAAACGAGAAACCTCGTAATGTGGGATAGAAAGAAGTTCCTCTTTGAAACTTTAGTCACTCCAGTTATCTTATATGGATGTGAGGTTTGGGGTTAGCATCTTTAGAGAATCCTGGAGAAATATTGAGCAAATCCATAAGTGTTTTATAACGTATAACCTCAAAATTAAAAGCAACACACCCTATCCTATTCTCCTTATAGAAGTGGGTTTTTCCCCTATCGAGAGCCTAGATATGACTAAGCTTTTGTTGTACAAGCAAAAACTCAATAACATAGGAGACCATAGACTTCCTAAGCTAGCATTAAATTCCAGCCAAAACCACCTCAGGGTCAAACAAGATTGGTATAAAGACACCAGGGCCTGGTTAAACCATTGGGAGATCGACGAGCATGTTGCATTGCAAATCATTAATAACATTAAAAATATTGTTACTTCTAAGTTCAAAGAAAAATTGTGGTGTGAGAAAGATTTAGCAGCTAAAAGAAAATTAAGATATTATAAGGAGGTCATCAACCCCACCCTAGAAGATCAAAAGTATCTCTCTGTTTTAACTAGCTCAAAGAAGAAAATTAATATAGCTAAGATTAGAACAAACTCTCATGAGCTACATAGTGAAACGGGTCGTTAGGCAGTTCCTAAAACACCATGGATGGAAAGGTTCTGCCATCTCTGTGAGAATATGAACATCGAGGATGAAAATCACTTCCTCTTGGAGTGCCCTGCATACAACTACATTAGATATCAGTTTCAAAATCTTTGTTGCAATGCTGACCTTCCTAGCCTTTTACATTGTCAAAATTACAGTGAGCTCGGGAGGCTTCTCTCCAAGCTTTTTGAGCATATGAATAAAATATTAAATCAAACTAAATAATTCATTTCTTTAGGTCCGATAGACCAAAGTTTGGTCTGATTGGAC